>PVJI01013676.1:0-46991 GCA_004026765.1 Micronycteris hirsuta
AATTGGATGAAGGAATTAGACATGCAAGTCCAGGACGCTCAGAAGAGTCCCAAAGAAATTGGACCCAAGGAGGAACACACCAAGACACATCATAATTAAATTACCCAAGATTAAAGATAAGGAGAGAATCTTAAAAGCAGCAAGAGAAAAGGAGTTACCTACAAAGGAGTTCCCATAAGACTATCAGCTGATTTCTCAAAAGAAACCTTAGAGGCAAGTAGGGGCTGGAAAGAAGTATTCAAAGTCATGAAAGGCAAGGATGTAGGCATCCAAAATTACTCTATGCAGAAAAGCTATCGTTTAGAATGGAAGGGCAGATAAAGTGCTTCCCAGATAAGCTCAAGTTAAAGGCATTACCAAGCCCTTATTATATGAAATGTTAAAGGGACTTATTTAAGAAAAAGATGATCAAAAATATGAACAGTAAAATGACAATAAACTCACAATTATCAACAACCAAACCTAAAAAAACAAAAACGAAAATGAACGAACCAAACAACTAAAACAGGAACAGAGTCACAGAAATGGAGATCACATGGAAGATTATCAGCCAGGAGGGGGAGGGGAGAGAATGGAGGGAAAGGTACAGGGAATAAGAAGCATAAATGGTGGGTACAAAATAGACAGGGGGAGGTTACGAATAGTAAAGGAAATGTAGAAGCCAAAGAACTTACATGTACGACCCACGGACATGAACTAAGGGGGGAGAATGCAGGTGGGAGGAGGGGTGTAGGGTGGTGGGGGAATGAAGCGGGAAAAATGGGACAACTGTAATAGCATAATAAATTAAATATATTTAAAATTAAAAATAGAGTCCCATCAAGTACTGAGCCCTCTCTTTCTGAACACCTCAATGCTCATTGGAGACAGGCTGCCTTGATCTCTTCAATCATATGAGCCCCAGCCTCTACCTCCCTCTTCCCAAGAGCAAGACCAGAAGTATCAACATACCAAATTGCAGTATTCCCAGTGCCACAAGACCTCCAAAGGCATGTGAGATCAACTTTCCCAATGTTTTGACTCTTATTAAGTATTCAACAAATGTTAGCTATTGTTGTTATTAGCATCATCATTACTATATCATCATAATTATCACCATCACCCATGCCCATGGCTTCACTTTTTACTCACTTAATTTGCTAATGACTCAAATTTAAATCTCCAGACAAGATATGTTACCTGAGTTTCATATATTTAACTATATATTTGACGTTCTCACCAGGATGAAAAATCAGAATCCCAAGTTTAAAATAACCAAATTGTATTTATTTCTCTCTCCCTACTCTTCACCCAAAACCTATTTATTAACACAAACTCCCCTGTTCAGCCTTAAGCATGTGGATAAATGGTAGTGCCCTCCACTCATTTTCTCATACTAGGACTTCCTTGATTCCTCATTTCCCCTCATTTCTAGTCAATCAAAAAGACCTATTGGATCTGCTACCAAAATAAATACAGTGATCCAACTATATCTCACAATCTATGCTACTACTACCACCCTAATTTAAAATTGTAAATTCAATAACTTCTGGCCAAAGTGGAAGGGTAGATAGAAGGTTAAGAATAAAGAGAGAATCTTTAAAAGCAGCAAGAGAAAAGGAGACAGTTACCTACAAAGGAATTCCCATAAGACTGTCATCTGATTTCTCAAAAGAAACCTTGCAGGCAAGAAGGGACTGGCAAGAAATATCCAAAGAGATGAAAAGCAAGGACCTACATCCAAGATTGCTCTACCCAGCAAAGCTATCATTTAGAATGGAAGGGCAGAAAAAGTGCTTCCCAGACAAAGTAAATTTAAAGGAGCTCATCATCACCATATGAAATGTTAAAGGGACTTACTAAGAAAAAGAAGATAAAATTGTAAATTCTTTAGGATATTGTTATGTTAGCACTTATGTTAAGGATATTAGGCCTTTGTCATTTGTGTCACAAATATTTCTTCCTAATTTGTTTATTTTTACTTTGCTTAAAGTTGTTTTACTGAAAAAAAAAAGGTTTAGATATTTATATAATTAATTTTTTCCTTTTATGGCTTATTGGTTTTCTATCACACTTATAAAGACCTTTTCCTTACCAAAACTATAGCCATACTCATTTACTTTTTCTTCTCAGTCCTCTTATGGTTTCACTTTTTTCTTTGATCCTTGTACAATTTTTTATTGTTTTATTTTTTTAT
The DNA here is from genome assembly GCA_004026765.1 of Micronycteris hirsuta. Taxonomy (NCBI): domain Eukaryota; kingdom Metazoa; phylum Chordata; class Mammalia; order Chiroptera; family Phyllostomidae; genus Micronycteris; species Micronycteris hirsuta. The sequence goes on from PVJI01013676.1 coordinate 2,177, forward strand.
TGTTGTTCAAGTACAGTTGTCTCCTTCTAGAATTTTTTAATGATACAGCATTAAAAGCATTGAAGAACTTTTTGATGAATAACATTGGATTATTCCAATTTCTCTTTCTTTTTTTTTTTTAAAGATTTTATTTTTATTTATTTTTAGAGAGAGGGGAAGGGAGGGAGAAAGAGAGGGAGAGAAACAGCAATGTGTGGTTGCCTCTCACATGGCCCTCACTGGGGACCCGGTCCGCAACCCAGGCATGTGCTCCAACTGGGAATTGAACCGGTACCTGTTGGTTCCCAGCCCGCGCTCAATCCACTGAGCTACACCAGTCAGGCCCAATTTGTCTCTTTTGTAGTTAACTTTGGCAATTGACATTTTCCTAGAAATATCCATTTCATCTAGGCTTTCAAATTCTTTGCATAAAGCTATACATAAAAGGATATCAAAAGATAAAAAAATATCTCTCTCTCATATATTTCATTTTCATTCCTAAAACTCACTATTTCCGTCCTTGCTTCTTTTGCATGACAAACCTGCCTGCTGTGTGTGTCTGTTTGAAGGACCGCTTTGGTTTTATCGATCACGTTCACTGGTTCCTTTTGTACTCATTTGATCACTTTCTTCTCATGGTTGTTTTTAATTCCCTTCCATCTGCCATTTTAGGATTTATTTTCTTGGGCCTTTTGTTTCGGCTTTTCCTAGTCTTTTGAACTGAATGCTAGGTTCATTTAAGTCCTAGTTGTCCTCTTTTCCAAATAATTTTATTTAAGGTTGTAAATTTTTCTCTCTGTACTGACTTCAGTGGCTCAATCCCCTCAGAGTTTAATACACAGTTCTCTTACTGCTGATCTATAATTTCAGGTTTCATTTTGGCATGCTTGTGCTCTCCATTAGTAATTTTAATGTTTTAATTAATTTTATAGCATAATTAGACATGTGGCCTGTATGATTTCTTTTTTAGAAATTGGTTTTGTTGTTTTCTTTGCCACCAGCTTATAAAATTAAGCTCTCAGTTCTGAAAGTGCTTTACCAGGCAAAACGGAAAGCTAACCGTTTCTCTTTGTATATGTATACCTTTATTATGCTTTTGTATTTTGATGCAATATTTTTAGGCTCACACTATCTCTTAGCCCTTCTATGGATACTGTATGTTTTATCAACATGAAATATCACTATTATATTTGATACTTTCACCTTGAACTCTATTTTGTCTATTTCTAACATTGTTATACTTGCTACCTATTTCTTTCAATTCATTATTATTATTACTATTAATTTTTGTTTAACTTTTATAGCAATTTTAGGTTTACAATAAAATTGAGAGTAAGGTACAAAGATTTCTCATATACCCCTGCATACACATGCATAGCCCCTCTGTTACCAACACCACTCACAAAATTACACTTTTTTTTAATCAAGGGTGAACACGCACTGACACATCATAATGACCCAAAGTCCATATTATACCTCAGGGTTCACTCTTGGTGTTGTACATTCTATGGGTTTGGACCAATATATAACATACAGGGTGGGGCAAAAGCAGGTTTACAGTTGTTCAAATGGAAAATAATAATTAATAAATAATAATACAAGAATAAACTGTTTCACATACAACTGTAAACCTTGCCTACCCTGTATATCCATCATTACAATACCATACCGAGTATTTTCACGGCCCTAAAAATCCTCTGTGCTCTGTCTAGTCATCTCCCTGTGCCCCACCATCCCTGACAACCAGTGATCTTTTTATTGTCTCCATAATTTTGCCTTTTCCAGAATGTCATTTGTTTGGAGTTGTACAGTATGTAGCCTTTTCAGATTGGCTTCTTTCACTTAGTAATATGCCTTTAAGTTTCCTTAATGTCATTTCATGACTTGATAGCTTTTTTCTTTTTAGCACTAAATAATGCACCATAGTTTATCCATTCACCTACTGAAGGACACCTGGTTGCTTCTAATGTTTGGCAATTATGAATAAAGCTGCTATAAAACATGTGTGCGCAGGTTTCTTCTGTGTGGAGCAATATTTTATTTTTTAACCTTTCTTTGTGATTTTGTTTTAGGCAGTTCTCTTATAGACCACTCCAATTTTATTGGAGGTGGAAAGTGGGAGGAGTCTCTAATCAGAGAGCCTCCATCTTGTAAAGGGAGAATTAATTCCATTCACCCAAATGTTCTTACTCACTCCTCAAAGTTTGTTTTTTTTTAAAGATGTTATTTATTTATTTTTAGACAGAAGGGAAGGGAGGAATAAAAAGAAGGAGAGAAACATCAATGTGTGGCCCCCACTGGGGACCTGGCCTGCAACCCAGGCATGTGCCCTGACTGGGAATCGACCCGGTGACCCTTTGGTTCGCAGCCTGCGCTCTATCCACTGAGCCACAGCAGCCAGGGCTCAAAGTTTTTTATGTACATATTTTCTTGTCACTTTTTTCTCTTGCCTCCTTATTTTTAGTGAAATAATTAAGTTTATAATAATTTTCACTCCTTTGAAAGATATTCTATATTCTTTGAAAAATATTCCATTTTTATTCTACTGATACATCTAAATTAGAACTTTTATGTAGCTAGAGTATATTTATATATTCTACTGAGCAAAACAATATCTGTGAAATGCCTTCTTTTCCTCTATTTCTGCTACTTCTCTTGAAAATTATGAACAATTTAAGCTCCAGATATTGTTTTAAGTCCATAAAATTCACTTTCTAAAGTACAAATTAAAAAATAAAAATTCTTCCTTTTGCCTAGAATGCTTTTCCCCAAACTTCAATCCCAAACCTGCTGCACTTACAGCCTCCCCATCTCAACTGACTCAATCCATCTTCCAGGTACTCAGGCCCCACCTGGGACTCGTACTTGTCTCTTCTCTTTCTCCTCAGATTAGAATGGGATGCTGGCTTTACCTTCAAAATACATCCAGAACCCAATCACTTCTCACCACCTCCACTATCGCATGTGGTCCAAACCATCTTCATCCTGTGCCTGGATTACCGGGCCTCCTAAAGGGCTCCCACTCCACTCGTAGGCCAGCACATCTGTTCTCCACACGGCAGCCAGAGAGGTCCTAAGTTAGCTCAAACCCCTGCAGCAGTTCCCTACTTTGTTCAGAGTGAAAACACAGAATCCTCCCAATTGCCAAACGGCCTGGTCCTCTGTAGACATCTCTGGTCTCCTGGCCTAACCCTAACCCTCTACTTACTTGTTCTTTACACACGTCAGCACGACTCCGTCCCAGGCCTTTGTTCCAGCTCTCTCCCTATACAGTCACCTCCTTCAAGTCTATACTCAGAGCCACTGGCTCAGTGGTGCCTACCCCAAAGCACCACGATTAAACTTACCATGCTGCCTATTTTCATGAGACATTCTACACCTTTTATTTTTGTATAACACTCACCACCTTCTCACATAGCGTATTATTTACTTGTTCATAATGCCATTGTTTAACGTCTGTCCCGTCTCACTTTGTTAGAATGTTAGGTTCCCAGGCAAAGATCATTGCCTATTTTCTGACATAAACTAAGTGCCTGAACAGTGCCACCATGTAGCAAGCACCCAATAAATATTTGCTAATTTTGGAATGATGATTGATTTTTATGTGGATAGTTTTAGGTCTCAAATGCCACTTCCTCCCAGAAGCCATTTGTTTTTCTTTCTTTTTTTTATTGTTGTTCAAGGAGAGTTGTCTCCATTCCTGCCACCACATCCCCCTGCCCCACCCCCCATCTCACCTCAATCCTACCCCGCTTTGGCTTTGCCCATGGGCCTCTGTACAAGTTCCTTGTCAACCCTTCCCTTCTTTCCCCCATTACCCCCTCTCCCCACCCCTCTGGTTGTTCTTTATTTCAATGTCTCTGGTTATATTTTGCTTGTTTGTTTTGTCTGTGAAAGACAGAGAAGCCATTTCTCATCAGCCAAGCTGGAGCAGCCATTCCAGTCATAGCACTCAGGTGATTTTCCTCATAACTTTTATCTCTATCTCACATGTTCTTACAGATTTGTTTATTTCCTCTGTCTCCCCATCTCAATTTCACAAATGTAAAACTTCATCTGCCTTCATTACCAGAGTGTCTCTGGTACTTGGGACAATGCCTAGCACACAGCAGATACTCAGTCACTGCTTCAGATCATAAGCTGGAGGGCCGAGGCCGTGAGTGACTGAGCCTGCTACTTTGGGAGAGCCTGCAGCTCTAGCGTCACCTTTTGTTGGCGGTCACTGCCTGCACCCTGAAGGAGCCTCAGCGCACCCTGCAACACACCTGACCCACAGTATCTAAATTGTTCTAAAAGGAACATCCCCATTCTTGCCCTCAGTCTGCCTCATCCACCCCTTCCAGGGTCTTCCTCCTACAGAGCATGCGCTGGGCCCACGATCTCTCCAGAAGTCTTCAAGTGGACTTCCCAAACACACAGTTTTAGGGAAAGGAGTTCCTATACTCTCAATTTCCATATGTACTCTTTTCTAAAACTGCCTAAAAAGTTTTTGGCCCTAACAATATTCTCCCACTCTACAAAAAAAAAAAAAAAAAAAGTCATGCTATTCCTATAGCTCAACTCTTAATATGGTACACTGTTCTCAATGATTCAAATGTTAGTCCGAAAACCCCATACCTTTCTGTCTCTCCCTGTTCTGCAAACAGGTCTGCAAGGATAAGCCTGGCCAGTATTAGAAATTCTGAATTCACAATAAAGTAAGATATTAATGACATAGCTTATTTTTAAGTAACTGAAATGTTAAAAAAAATAACCTGGAGTAACCAGATTTTTCAAGATGTGCTGGATAAAGTCTATATGCGACTTTTTTATTGATTTCCTTCAGATTTAATATGTTATTTAGTAAAGTCATTAGAACCTATTTATCAAATCATGTCATAAAATAATTTATTGCACATACAGTAGTCACTTTCAATTTATAAAATGTGTACTGTTTTCTACCTCCTATTTTTAAAATGTCAAAAAATATTTAGATGTCAAGTTATAAACATGAGACAGCACATCATTTTAAACAATCCTTTTAGGGGGTTATCCCACAAAAAGTTTGAAGACCACTGATCTATACTCACTGCTCTCAAGGCGATGCTTCTGCTTGGTGACGTTGAGCTGAAAATGAATTCTCTGGAACCAGCTATACTACATCCAGTAGAAACTCCAACTTTCTAACACATGGACAGCACCCTTCTCTGACTCCCAGCACTTAAGCAAAACATTTTACATTTCATTTAGGATAGAAGAGAGTATTAGTTGACTATCTTCAGGCACTAACCACTAATTAAAAAAACAATCTGGCCTCCATAGTGAAACTTTCAGCAATCCAAAAGTCTCACCTTGATCTCTTATAAACATGACATGTCCTACCCTGGGATAAAGCAAATGGTATGCTTTGCATAAACAGCATTTCTCAGCAAGAATACAAATGAGCAGGGGTCGGGGTTGGGGTTGGGGAACGGAAGAGAAACAGAAGCGGCCCGTTCACTGCATAGAAGACACTTTGTTACATTTCCAAACTATCAGAGGAACGAAGAATGGCTGCGTGTCAATCCACCGCTTTTGTTTTTTAAAAAGTCCAGCGACACCTGTTTGATGGCGTCTGACATTTTCAGTCACTGAAAGAAAACAGAGTTGTGTCTGGAAAATTTCCCAGGGAAAAATGTTGAAATACCGAATCCGCTCATTACCAGCATGCTGCTGTCACCAACGCCGAGGACACGACGGTGCAGGCACGCTGTTTTCCTTCATCGGGCCTGAGAAGCCACAGCACCCTTCACGGGCTCACTGTGCTTTGCCCGGTCAAGCTTCTCTGGGCATTCATGGAGGAACCGAGTCCTATACAGCCTATGATGATCTATATTCTCCTCTTTCCCTCTGAAAGAAATGCCATCGTAAAGGCACCTGCGACATCCTAGTCCATGACCAAGAAGCAGGCTGCTGCCCAGGACACAAGGTGTGGGCAGCAAGCAGGGGAGCTGGTTTTCGTGTTCTAGTTCCATAAAACATACGCATGTGGATTTCTAGCAATCCTGCTGATACAGGGTCTGGCAGAAGTAGCGCCACTGGGCATGGCTGACAGGGCACATGACTGTCTCACACAAATGGACAGCAATTTGAACATTTCACCTAAAATGTCACATGGTGTGCTTGAGTGTGATAATGTTATGTTACAGAATTATCTGCTTATGATTTTGTAATAAACAGTTTTTATGTAATAAAAAGGGGGCATTATTCGTGCCAGACTCTGTATATATTTCTTCAGAGAATCTGTGTGTGGTGGGCGTTTCTTAGATTAGTTGGCTGGGTTTTACACACACATATACACAACACTGTGGGGTGTTTTGCTTTTTAATTTTTTTATACCGAATGACTCAATGCACCGGCTAGGAGAAAAGGGCTAACAGGTGCTGAGGCCTAGCTCAAAAAAAAAAAAAAAAAAAGGAAACTGACTATAAAGTAATATGAAATATTTTAATAAATATAAATACATTTATTAAAATCCATTAAAATTTTTAATAAACACAACTTAGATTGTAAATACTCCTTCGAAGTATTTTCTATACTGTAATGATTTCCCATTTCTTGTTACTTAGTTACGAAACATATATGTGAAGAAAAAAAGGACTGAGAAGGATCTTTTGGACACCAATTGACTTTAGTTAAGGTTGAATCTATATTACAGGATTCCATATACGGTAAGAGAGAAAACCTCAAATGGCTATGTACATAGATGACATGACTTCATCTTCAGAATTACACTGTAGCTACAGCAAAGAAATTACTGTAGGTTTAAGAATATTTAGCACACAAAAATAACTGGTGCTGGACTCAGAAATGACTTATTGAACTCTCCAAAGAACTTAAAACAAAAGCAATTTGAATGTATTCTGAGAAATCTCGAAATCAGGAGCTGTTATACACGGGTTATTCTTCAGCCCTAACTATCATTTACCAGTTCTCACCACCTTTGTGTGACAGGTATTATTAATCATCTTTCAGAGGTCTGGAAAGTTAAGGCCCGGGGAGGCTAATGCAAGGTCACACACCAGGTCTCCCTGAACTAGGATGAGATCTGAATCTCTGGGTCTTTCACTCAGTTTCTGGTTCCCAACTATGTGTTTCCTCCTCCCACTCCCCACTCCTCTCTGCCCAGCCATGAGGTTTTATTTTCCAATTGTTTTGCTTGCTGTGAATTAGAAGGGTGACACCCTAATTGAGGGAGAAGCAGCTAGCCACATTTCAACAGCAGAGGAGGGCTGGTGATTTAGAAGGAAACAAAACCTCAGTTGTGTCATTGGCCCCAGAGCCTGACCACAGCCCTCAGGGATCACACTGAGGGAAGCCTCGTGACTCCAGCAGACCTCCAGGGGCCAACTCGCTGTTCTCCAGAGACAAGGGGTCTTCTTTGCTTCCAGCCAGATCTCACATAGTCTGGAAGCATCAACTCTTGCCAGATGAAAACCGAAGTTTCCTTCAGATGTAGCTGGTCTACACCTGGCTATATAATTCCAACATTCAGATACTTTGGAATCGCACCAATGGCTGACTAAATGTTTACATTTTCCCCTTGTATGCCTGGCATCATTTCAACAGCCTGGATATATTTCAGATACTGAGGAACATCCTCACTGACATCACTCTTGTCAAATGCATTTATTAAACATGCAAGTTTCCAGAGATAGATTCTAGGCATTAACAACCTTTACATATGCCTATTGTACAAATACAGGTATAAAAGTTTGGGCTAAACTAGGTTAACAATTGTAATACAAATAGATTACAATAATTAATAAATAATAACAAGAATAACTCTGTTTCACATACTCATAACTATAAATCTAGGTTTGCCCCACCCCTGTATATGTAAGTGCTTTTTGTGGAGTTTTATTGATATCATAGCAAATGACCACAAACAATAACTTAAAACAACATTTACTTATCTTATGGTTTCTAATCTTAGAATCTTATGTAGGTCAGAAGTCAGACATGGGTCTCACAGAGCTGAAATCCAGGCATCAGTGAGGCTATGTTCTGATTTGGAAGTGCCAGGAGGGATTCTGTTCCCTTGCCTTTCCCAGTTTCTACAGACTGCCTGCATTCCTTGGCTTGTGGCCCCTTCCTTCCAGAAGCTTCAAAGATAGCAACAGTGGGTCAAATCCTCACATCGCATCTCTCTGACCCACACTTCTGCCTCCCTTTTCCATGTTTCTTACATGATTATATTAAATCCAAGGTAATCCCTTCATCTCAAAATCAGTTCCCTCAAACAAATCTGCAAAGTCCCCTTTTCCATGTAAGGTAACATATTCCCAGGTTCTGGAGATTAAGATATGTACAACTTCTTTGTGGGGTGGGGATATTATTCTGTGTACCACAGATGATCCTATTTTGTTTTATTTATTTTCCATTTCAACTGGAAGTAATTTGAGACTTCTGCTTCTCAGAATGCCAGGAGAGACCGATCTCCTGAGTTAAGACTTGCTAACAGCTTATTGGCAAGGAAGGGCGCTTACAGTTTTTTTGGATGGTTTTAGATGCTTACTGCCAAAAGGTGGATGTGGCATGGATTTAAGATGGAAACTGTATTTCTTAAGGTAGGCTCAAATACAGCAGCTATTTCTTTTTTTGCTGACAAACAGTACTGGCAGGAGAACAGATTGGACAGGTGGTCCTCCTCCGTGCATTATCAATGGGACGGCCAAGCTCTATGCGCCTTCTGATGTGATGCATTTGAGAACATACAGCACCACCCAGTATTCTGAAATATCAAGCCTGAATCCAACCAGGCCTCTAGACCCAACTACTGCATTACAGGAAATACAGGGGACACAGAAACATACTAAAAATCACTACAAAAAAAAAGCACCCGAATCCAGAACATGTAAAATTATACAAGATAAATGATCCACCCACTTTTATAGTGTATCACAAAATAAATAAAATAAAGATGTCAAGTTTAATGAAAAAAGAATCACCTACTCGGCCCAGCACTTTGCACTAAGGACCTGTAAGCTGGTGCAGTGGAAGGTGGAGCCGAGCCTGAGTGCTGGGGCCCAGGGGCTGCGGTGCTGCTGCTGCGGGCCTGCTGCAGACCCTCTCCTCCCACAGCAAAGGGGCTCCGATTTGGCCTTTTCTTGGTGTGTAAGTCCAGTTCACAGACTTAAATAGATTAAACCACACATGTATTTTTCTCAGTAATCCAGAACAAAACAGTCATTATTTCACACCTTTAATTTGCTCTCATGATCCTAACTCAAAGACTCAAATTATTAAGTAACTTAAGAAGCTAAAAATTTACTCTAAAATATCTTTCACTGGAAAATTTCAATGCAAACAACAACAACCACCAAGCAGCCCGGGCATGCTCAGGGTTAAATGCCGTGGCCTTTCTAACTGCAGGTCGTAGGGCAGGACTGGTTGGGGAGAGGAGGGAAGGGGAGGGGGGAGAGGACAGGAGGGGGGGCGATGGGGCACTTCCTGTGTAGAAAAGGTAAACAGTACTTCAAGAAACATTGTGTGGCAAGATATCAAACATTTGGTCCTGAAATCATGAGGCAGGAGTCCATTAGAAGAGGATCCCAAATAAAGTTATATTAATTTGTTAATTAATGTTAAAATAAAAATATCCAGTGTATCTTGTGGATCTGCTAGGTTCTTAGACTCCCATCTGAGAAAGAACTATATAGAATTCAAGTCCCCCATTTTAACATAAGGAACCCAAAACGCACAGACTGGTAGGAATACAGGCTCCATCTCCGTCTCTTGCCGTCTCCCTCACCTATTCTCTCGGAACTCTGTTCCTAGAGTCCCCTGCTCTTCCGCAGGGTGTGGGAGGGCAGGGCTCCTACGTCTGGAGAGCCAGGTTATTAGAGCTGGGGTGCGTGGTAGCTGGCTTGGATGACTTGACCCAGGGCCACAGAGAAAATTCCTTAGCATTCCTTGGCCTGGACTCGCCTGTCCTGCTATCTGATGCTATCTGAGAGTTAAGTAGGGGCACATCTAGAATGAAAGGGCTTGCAAAAAAAGTCCGCCATGCGGTTCAGTTTAGCTCTGTAATGAAATAACAGTAATAGTAATAGCTGAGACCAGTGCACGCTCAGGACCTGAACTCTTTCCATCCCTTCCGACCTTAGAGAGGAAGAACGATGGTTAGGAGCCCAGCATCTGGAGTCCAGATCCTGACTGCCACCTACTAGCTGAGCGGCTTTCAGCACGTCATTCGACCTCTCTGCCTCAGTTTACTCCCCTATACTACATGCGCTGCTTACAACGGTGACTGTCACAGCTGCTGTTATTATGCCATTAATCCCACTTCTCACCATTCCTCTTCACTTACCCTTCATTCCAGGAAAAAATAAAAAATAAAAATACTTCTGCTTCTAGTATACCTTTCTTTACTCACGTCCCCAACATCATTCATTCAGCAAATATTCCTGGGGAGACACAAGCACAAACAAGATAGTTTCCTGCCTTCAAGAAAGGTGCCATCTCAAAGAAAATACAGACAGCCCATTCCAAACTCTGTGTCAGCTGTGAAAACTAAGGAATGTAGGAAGTGCTAGAGGACCAGAGAGGAGAAAGCAGCTGAGGGGTCTGAAAGGACGGGTCTCAGGGGAAGTTAAGGAGAGAGGTGAGGGAGGTGATGCTTCCAGTGAGGCTTAAATAGTGTGGAGACTCTTTCTGATCTTGAGTAAAACTTTACCTGTTCCCTTAATAAATTATCCAAAGCCTTAAAGATGCCACCAGGAAGGAAAAGTAAAAACAGCTGATTCATCGGGCACTGGGATCGTGGGCTTAACCCAGCAGGCTGCTTAAAGACAGGAACCACCTCCTGTTGAACTTCCTATTCACGCTGCTGGACACTGACCACCTGCCCGTCAGACACGTGGGACTCTCCTGGCTGCACATGTTCCTTGGTCGTGACTTTTAACATTGCTCTTGGTACACAGTTAGGTATTGTTACAATGTTCTTTGTACAATAAAGAAATTTCTAATAGACCTGCAGACACATAAACACACCAAGCACACATAAAATACAGTATTAGTAGTTGAGCTACCTATGGCAGTGGTGTCAAAATTCTTTTGACAAAATTATGCCAGGCAGGACCTAGATGTAACACACCTGTTACATCTAGGTGGACACTCACTGTGCTTCCAGATGTAGAAAAAATTGGCTAAACCCCAACCAACTCTATAGCTTCTGGAGACTCAAAGCCCTTCTCGATGTTTTGGTGAGATTATGTTCTCAGGGCCTCCTTCACTTCCTGGGCTCCTGATCACATGAGCGTTGTTTCTACACTGCACTGAATCAACTGAGACGTGAATGTCTGCACCTCCAGGTTTACCCCCGTGCAACCCACTCTATGCCAGGCAGGCACTAGCTAAGCAGACATCACAGAGTCGTCAGGGGACCATAAGGAACTCCCTCCACCCTCCCCTCTTTTGTTCTTGCATGTATTACCCTCGCTCTCCAAACAACCAATAAAAGCTTTCCCTTGACTCATGTAAAGTAGCTTTGCCAACATCCAGGCCTTCAGGCCTCGTATTCTTTCTCCAGCACTCATCAAGGTGTTTTCCCCAAGATTATTTCCTTCATAAAACAGGTTGTGATACCAGGAGTTTGGATAATTGCATTTCTTGTTCCCCAGCTTCTAACATTTATAGTTAAGAGGAGGGGCTGATCCCACTGGAAGCAGCAGTTGTGCCAAGCAGATGTGGCAATGGCCAATGCCAGGGTTTAGCAGAGGTGGTACCAGGATATGATGTCACATGACCTTAGGCCTAAGCTGTTCATGAACACATTAGACACACCAAGGGGGAAAGAAAGCTTTGCAAAGGACTGGAGTTCTAATAGAGCAAAGGTGGTAAGAACCAGCAAAGTAAAAATTAGTACCAATGACAAAGAGACCCCATTAACCCTCAGGCCTTGGGAAGCAGGGACTTCAAGTAAAAACTCCTGAGAAAATTTATTTCCTTGACAAGGAAAGGCCTAGCCCCGTAGAAAAGTTTTCATTGATCCAAAAGTAAATACCTAATACTTATAAGGAATAAGCGCTATTCAGATGGCTTTTATATGGTAGTTCATAAAGAATAATCTTGATAAAAGAACAGAGTTCTATCTATATGAAAAATAATGTCAATAACAAAACTGTTAGCTGTGGCAAGAAAATAAATATACCAATGGCTTAGCTTTATATGAAGTTGTTCCTTAAGATATAAGTCTTTGAGAAAGAGCCCAAAAGTTCTTTTAAAGAATCCCCCCAACCACTCTATCAAGTAGACACAGATAGCTATTATTACACCCATTAGATGAAGATATAAGACTAAGTGATTCCAACTTAAATCCAGTCTAGAAGATTCCTGAAGTATTGATCTATTCTGGGACATGACAAGGGTTTAATTTTGGTCAGGAATTGCTTTCGACCCTCAGAGAAGACTAACATCTGTTCAAATCCATGTGTTAGTCCTAGTCCTAGCCTGTCTCAGTCTGACAGTAAGATTGATAACCTTGCACTTGTCCTGGCTATTTTACAGAAAGCTACTTAATTATTACATTAAAATTAGAACTTGAGGATAGTTTTTAGTTATATAAATAAGCCTGGGAAAGGGCCTTTCTAGCATCGGGTCTCACTAAGTAGAAATGTATGAGTTGTTTGTGACATGAAAAGAACAGAGGGGAAGGGAAAGGAGGAGCATTGATAACTAAAAATAGGCAGGGAAAGATGAGAAGGAACAAGTGTGTCTTACTTAGATCAAAGAGTGATGGGCCTGGCAGATCTCTGTTGCTCTTGGCTCAGATTGGGAAGGGTCCTAGCTCTGCAAATGAATGGTGTGAAGTTCAAACACTGCTGGAGAAGAGGAGATGCAAGCAGCCAGGAAATATTACTATCTTTCTTAGAACCTGGGAAACTGGACAATGACCCCAATGTAAACACACAACATAAAGTGCAGCACTCAGGTTTCACACAGTACACAGCACAAAGTCCAAATGAGCAAAGTATGGAGGTGGGGGGGAGAAGAATAGGGTAAGACTGTACAAACTAGCCTTGGGAGCAAAGGTCTTTGATCAGCAACAGAAGTCACCCTTTGTTTGTTCATGTAATGCGTATTAACTTCTTATACGTTCCAGAGATTCTTCTGGGTGCTAGGGACACAGCACTACACAAGACACACAAGGAACCTGTTCTTTTGGAGTTTATAGGCTACAGGCAAAAGTGAGTACACAAATGTTTGCACGCTGTCATATAAATTCAAATAACAGGATATGGGCCAGAGTGTGACCTGGGCTTATGTGAGTACTTTAGATAAGGAGGTCGCTCAAGCTGAGACGTAATTGAGAGGAAGCCAGCTTTGTATAGTGATCAGTATTCCAGCGAGAGAGAACTGCAAATAACACTTGGTACATTTAGAGCAGAAAGGGACCAGTGTGACTACAGTAGTGAGCCCTGGGAGAGTGACAGGAGATAAGAGACAGATGTAGGCAGGAGCAACATCATAAATGACCTTGAATTTTCTTCTAAGTACAATAGGAAGCCAATGGAGGGTTTTACGTAGGGGAGTGACAATTATGTTTTAAAAGACTACTCTAGTTGCTCTCTCCGGCAGACTGCAGGGGCAAGCAAAGAAGCAGAGACTGGTTAGGAGGTGATATGGGAGTCCAGTAAGAGATTGGGGTGGCAGCAAAGGAGATTAGAAAAGCAGATGGATTTGGTTAAATTTGGAGGTATTTCTATAGATCATCCTGATATACTGGATGTGGGCCGTAAGGGGAAAAGAGCAATTATGGTGATGCTTAGATTTGGGGCTCAAGCAACTGGGTGCATAATGGGGTTATTTACTGAGATGGGGGTACAGGGAGGTCTAATGAAGAAAATAGGAGTGAGATTAAGAGTTCTGACTTGGGTATATTAAACTTGAGAAACCTCACAGACATTCAGGTCTGGAAGTTAGGGTTAAAGATGTAAGTTAGCAGAGAGAAGATGGGTAAAGCAATAGAACCATGGAGATTACCCAGAGAATCAATTTAGAAATGTCTAAGCATGGAGCGTTGGAAGCTTCCTAGTAGCTAGAGGTAAAGAGATGGATGAATAACTAATGAGGTGTAGAAAACGACAAGAAAGTGTGGTTGACATCAGCCAAAAAATTATTCCAAGGAAGTAAAAAGTAACCTACTATATAAAATATTGCTGAAAGTCAAGTAATATGAGACAAGAAGGCTAAACCACCATTTACCATCATACACGGCAAAACGGGGTCTGCGGTGCCCCTGACAGAAGTGCGTCCAGGGGCCCGGTGGGGCTGAAGGCTAAACGAAGCAGGTTGACCATGGGAGGATGAGGAAGTAGAAATGGGGTACACAGAGAGTTCTTTCAGGAAGCTCTCCAATGAAAGGGGAGCAGAGGAATGATAGCAGTGAAGGAATGTCTTTGCTGTTTTTTGCCAATGTTTTATTTTCAAAGATATACAAAAGTAGAGAGAGCAGTAGAAGGAATCCCCTGTGTCACTCAGCTTCAACAGTTATCACCTCCTCATCACTCGGCTTTCATCTATCCCCCCACTCACTCCCAACACCCCACCCACAGGATTATTTTCATGCAAATACTAGGCATTATTTCCAGGAAAGATTGCTTTTATTGTATTTTGCTTTTAAAGTGAGAAATATTTTTGTTACGAAAAAGGAAAACAAAGTCCTAGTATACAATGCTTTCATTGAGAAAATTCCAGCTCCACCGCTTTAATAGACTGACTCCAGTAAAAGGTATAAACTTTATTTTTTCTTTAAAGTAGAGACTCTGAAACTATGGCCCACAGCCCACAGACGAGCCTTAAGGGGCTTCCAGGTGAGCAGCAAACTGATGGCGAAACCCAAGTCCTTCCATCAGTTCTAATGAATGGAGGAAGTCCAAGTTTGTGGTCTTCTGTTTATCTTTTTTTCTGGTGGGGGGCAGATGATGGTTTTGTGTGTCAATAAGTAGCACAACTTATTAAGTAAGTTATTTAAGATAATTAAAATCAGTACATTCCTAGAGGTTGCAGATGACTCTCACATAAAGTTATGCTAAGAAATCGGACTGCCACACAATGCCTGGCACTGTTGCAGAATACACAGAGAGATGGCTGGAATTTCTGAAATTTGGAGGAAAGATGCCTAATTGCCAATACATATCTTCAATTGCTTATGGCTTAGAATTCTTCTATCCTTGCTTTTTGACCACAAATGATTTATGTTTATTAGAAACAATTTAGTTTATTGTGTGTTATTTGGCTAAACCCGCAGCATACAAAGATGCATATGTGTATCATTAATAGTCATTTGTCACTTGTTTATTCATTGGTAATCTGCATTTCTGGTTACGTAGGTTTGAGACAGAGAAGCTTAAAACCTAGAAAATTCTCTATATTGTTAACTTCTGAGGATTGAAGGGGACTTTATCATTTATTTTAGCTGTGAAAAACTTAGATCCTGTGGAGCCGGTACAGCAGTTAAGACAAATTCTGGATCTCAGGATACTTAGTAGCTGTGTGACCTTGGGAAATTAAGTTACTTTTCTGTTCCTCAGATTCATCATCTGTAAAATGGGCATAACAATAGAACCTGCTGCTTATCTATAAATGAGTGACTACCCGTAACTGGAACACTATGCAGTACACATTAAGGTCTATATTTTTCCACAGCAAATATTACTACTACACCTACTACGACAATTGCTACTATGTAACAGCATACGGCACCAGTATTCTAAGAGAGGACACTCTGAAAATCATACAGTATAATTTGAAATTCACATAAGCAGTAGGTATAGTAGCATAAACGGTGGCTAGCATTATAGCAAAACCTATTTAACCCATAACACAGATAAAATATTCACTAACTGTACTAGTCTGAATTCAGGATCTTGGAACCCTTTGATGCAAAAAGCAGTGAGAAGATATGAATCCTTTTGTGACCACTGGACCAGCCTTAGATAACACTGTACACTGGGTGGGGCAGGGTCTTCACCATCCTCTCACCATCTTTCGGCAAGCCTGTCCTACTTTCTAACTCCATGCTTTCTTTTTTTTTTTTTTAAACAAGTATTTTTTTTTAAGATTTTATTTTTATTTATTTTTAGAGAGAGGAGAATGAAGGGAGAAAGAGAGGGAGAGAAACAGCAATGTATGGTTGCCTCTCACATGGCCCTCACTGGGGACCTGGCCTGCAACCCAGGCATGTGCCCTGACTGGGAATTGAACCGGGACCCTCTGGTTCCCAGCCTGCGCTCAATCCACTGAGCTACACCAGCCAGGGCATAACTCCATGCTTTCTAAGCCCCTGAGTACCCTTATTTTGTCCTGAGTCCTTTACTGTAATACTTACCAGGCCAATTCTCCCCTAAGATATTCTCTCCTTCAAAAAAGAATTCTTTCTCCAGGACCTTTTACCCACCCCACCCCTCAAGCTCTGTGTGAAGAGAAAATGCTTTTTAAAGTTTTACAATTAATTGTATATGGCTACTAACACCTTAAGGGTCTCAGAAATATACCCAATCTTAAAAGAAAGTTCTTATCAAAATAATAAATTACTGGAAATTTAGGAAGAGTAACATAACTAAGTTTTAAAAAAATATCCAAGCAGTCTGAGCCACTGCAGAACCTTTTCTAGGAGCTGGCCATGAGATAAAAATCCATTAGCATTATTTTCATAGGATTTATTTTCCTCTCTATTTTGAAACAATGTAGTATTTTGCTTAATCTAATTTTTTCTACAATAGGTCCTGTGGTGTCAGAGATGCTGATGCTTGAGTGGGAAGGAAGAAAAGGGGGAGAAAGGGAATGGGATTATCCATTTGTGTGGAGACAAGACATACGCAGAGAGAGAAAGAGAGACAGAAAGAGGGAGGGAAACATTTTATCTATTGGAAGAGTTGCTGATACTCAATAATCACTAGTAATAAAGTGTTTTTTTTGGGGGGGGAGGGTTTAAATATGATTCTTGTTTATAAGAAATTCACATCTAGTCAAAATTTGGGAACTAGAGAGTCAATTCCTAAGGACAGGGGCAAAACTGAGGACCCATCATGCTTTAAACCTAGAGAACCACATTGGTTTTTCAAATTTACCATAGTATTTTATTTTTCTAGCACAAGTATCCCTTATCCAAAGAAAAATCAGTGGCTTAAGCCAGAGATTTCTGACTCACTACAAAAAGGATTTTACAGAATTTCCATCAAGAACATATGGTGACAGTTCTATGTCTCCAATGTTTATGCCTTTTTTTTCTTTTTCTTGCCGAATTCCTCTGGCTAGGGCTTCCAATATTATAATGAGTAAAAGTGGCAAGAGTAGGCACCCTGTCTTATACCTGATCTCAAAGGAAAGAGTTTCAGCTTTTGCCATTGAATATTATGTTAGCCGTGGGCCTGTCATATAGGCCTTTATGTTGGGGTTTGTTCTCTCTACACCACTTTGTTGAAAGTTTTATAATAAATAGATGTTGAATTTTATCATATTATTCGTTACTTAGTTAAAACTGTTAGAATTAATAAACAAATTCAGTAAAGTTAGAGGACACAACATCAATTCACAAAACTTTGTTATTCTATACAATAATAATGAACTACCAGAAACAGAATTAAAGAAGATAATACCATGTGCAATTGCATCAACAAGAATAAAATACCTAGAAATAAATTTGACCAAGGAAATAAAATATCTATATATTGAAAACTATAAGACATTAATGAGCCCTGGCTGGTATAGTTCAGTGGATTGAGTTGGTTCCACTCAGTGGATTATTTTCGTTCCAAGCCTGGGAACCAAAGGGTCATCGGTTCGATTCCCAGTCAGGGTACACGCCTGGGTTGCAGGCCAGGTCCCCAGTGAGGGGTGTGCAAGAGGCAACCACACATTGCTGTTTTTCTCTCTCTCTTTCTCCTTCCCTTCCCCTCTCTCTAAAAACAAATAAATAAAATCTTTAAAAAAAGACATTACTGAAAAAAATGAAGACACAAACAAAGGAAAGATATTCCATGATCATGGATTAGAAGAATGAATATTGTTTAAATAATCTACAGATGTAATGCAATCCTAATAAAATGTCCAATGGCATTTTTTCAAAGAAATAGAACAAATAATCCTAAAATTTATATGGAACCACAAAAACCCTAAATAGTCAAAGCATTCTTGAAAAATGAACAAAGCTGGAGGCATTACACTCCCTGATTTAAAACTGTATTACAAAGCTCTAGTAATTTAACAGTATAGTACTAGCATAAAAACAGACACATAGCTGAATAAAACAGAATAGAGAGCCAAGAAATAAACCCATACATACATGATCAATTCATTTATGACAAAGAGGCCAAGGCCATACAATGGGAAAAGGACAGTCTCTTCAGTAAATGTTGTTGGGAAAACCGTACAGTCACATGCAAAAGAATGAAACTCAACCACCACCTTATACTATACACAACAATTAACTCAGAACAGATTAAGGACTTGAAGACCTGAGACCATAAAACTGCCAGAAGAAAATACAGGTGGTGAGCTCCCTGACACAGGTCTTGTTGATGATTTTGTGAATCTGAAACCAAAAGCAAAAGCAGGAAAAGCAATAAATGAGTGGGAACAAATCATATTAAACGGCTTCTGCACAGGAAAAGAAATCATCAACAAAATAAACAGGCAGCCTGCTGAACGGGAGAAAATATCTTCAAACCATATACCTGATAAGGAGCTAATATCCAGAACATACAAAAAACTCATATAACTCAATAGCAAAAAATATCTGAGTTAAAAATGGGCTGAAGATCTGAACAGACATTTTTTTTCCCCACAAAAGACATAGAGATGGCCAACAGGTACATTAAAAGATACTCAACATCATTAAACATCAGGAAAATAAACACAAATCAAAACCACAGTGAAATACCAACTCACACCTATTCAAATGGCTAATATCAAAAAGATATGAAATAATGAGTGTTGGCGAGGATGTGGAAAAAAGGGAACCTTTGTGCACTGTTGGTGGGAATGTAAATTGGTGCAGCTACTATGGAAAACAGTATGGACTTTCCACAAAAAATTAAAAATAGAACTACCACATGACCCAGCAACCCCACTTCTGAGTATCTGAAGAAAACGAAAACACTAACTCAGGAAGATATACCCATACCCATGTTATCACAGCATTGATTACAACAGCCAAGATATGGAAACAAACTAATGTCCATCAATGAATGAATGGCTAAAAAAATGTGATAGATACATGCACTGGAATATTATTCAGCCATTGAAAAAGAATGAAATCTTGCCATTTGGGACAGCATAGATAAACCCTGAGGGCATTATGTTACATGAAATAAGCCAGAGAAAGACAAATACCGTACGATCTCCCTTTTATATAGAATCTAAAAACATGGCCTGACCAGTGGGGTTCAGTTGGTTGAGCATCACCCCACAAAGTGAACGGTTACGGGTTTCATTCCCAATCAGGGCACATGTTTGGGTTGCAGGCCAGTCCCTGGTTGGCTCTCATGTGAGAGGCAACTGATCAATGTTTCTCTCCCTCTCTCTTTCCCTCCCTTTCCTTCTCTGTAAAATAAATAAAGAAAATCTTTTTTAAAAAATACAAGCTCATAGATACAAAGGACAAGACTGGTAGTTGCCAGAGACAGGGGGGTGGGAGAAATGATGAACTCTTTGTTTTATTTTGTTTTAGTTTAAATAAACTGTTTAAATGAAAATAAACAACATATAAACATATAAAGTTATCAATATTCAAAATTTATATAGCCTAAACCAGGAAAATAGAAATAAAATTAAAATTCACGACAAATGAAAATATAAACACTAGAAAGCAGTCTGTGGTTACAGTTAAGTTTCCAGTTAACCTCTGAGTATCTCGGGGGCCAAACAGAAGTAAGAAGTAGCATCCATGACAGTTACTGAAAGGATAACTCCTATACTCCTACCCCCAAAAGCAAAGCTCCTGCTGCAGCTGCGTTCCACAAAGTACTTTCCAAATGGACTATAACTTTATAGTCTTGAGTAACAGAGCAGACAGCATCCTTGACTCTGGGATCTCAGGCCAGTGCTCCCACTGTTTAGGAGTTCCCACAAAATTTAATTAAGCGACAAGCTCCCCTAAGGGGGTGGGGTGGGCATGGGGACTTGTGTTCAATTTACAGAAGCAGTATATGCTAGAATTTCCTGAAACCTCATCTACTACCTAGATTACAACTTAAACGAACTTCTCAAGAGTTCAGAGTACTTTTATGTATTATAAGGTGTCCAATCAGAGGGCCTAAAACAGAATTTGTGGAGGTAGAAAAAAACACAGAATAACTGGAGCTATGTTTGGTTTTCTTTCTAGAATGCTACTTTGTACAAACAACAAACATCTATTTTTCAAAATTTCCCTCCTTCCAGAATAATGAAACATATAATTTTTAACAACTCTATTGAGGTACACTTCTCATACAATAAATAGAAAAAGTCTAACCATTGTTAACATAATGAGAACAGTTTGCATGACATTGATGTAACCTGGTAGCCAAGGAGAGTGGGCTGGAATGCGCATGTGTGAATAATGATGACTTCACTGTATTAGTCAGTGGGTGGTAGATGCAGTTGAGTGAGCATGTGTACTGTGTGGCTGTTGCATTCAAAATGACTGAGAGAGTAGAGCAATGAATTTGCATCATATTTTGCATTAAGCCCTGGCTGGTGTGGCTCAGTGGATTGAGCACCAGCCTGCAAACCAAAGGGTCATCTTGTTGGATTCTCAGTCAGGACACATGCCTGGGTTTTGGCCAGGTCCCCAGTTGGGGGCGAGCAAGAGGCAACCACACATTGACGTTTCTCTCCCTCTCTTTCTCCCTCCCTTTCTCTAAAAATAAAATAAAATCTTTAAAAAATTTTTTTCAGTAAGCTTGAACATTCCTCCACAGAAACTATTCAGATGATTCAGAAGGCCACAGCTATGGACATCTGGTAATTGGAAGCTTCATCATGACAATGCACCAGCTCATGCATCACATCTGGTGCAGATGTTTTTGGAAAAACAACAAATCACCCAGATGACTTGGTCACTCTACAGCCCAGATTTGGTGTGCTGTGACTTCTGGCTTTTCCCAAAACTAAAATCACCTTTGAAAGGGAAGAGATTTCAGACCACTGATGAGATTCAGGAAAATACAAGGGGCAGCTGATGGCTATTGGGAGAACGGTGTGATGTCCCAAGGTACCTACCCTGAAAGGGACTGAGGCGTCATTGTCCTATGCACAATGCTTCTTCAATAAATGTCTCTGTTTTTCATATTAGATGGCTGGATACCTCTTGGACAGACCTTATGTTTTAAGTATGGAATTTGATACAACTTGGCATATATACATATTCCTGCAATAATCACCACAACCAAGAGAAATAATATACGAACCCACCACCCCCGAAGTCTCTGCCTGCACCTTTGTCATCCCTCCTTTCTGCCGTACCCTGCAATCCTCATCCTGGGCAACTGCTCATCTGCTTTCAAGTTTTAAAGCTATATGATTAAAAAATAATTTTAAGCAAAAACTAAAGTCTGTACTTTAACATTATGTTTTGCATGTGTTCCCTAGGCATTCCCTGCCTCTGCTAAACTAACCAATCACCCCATGTTCTATCTCTAAAATTTTAAGCTATCGAAGTTGAATACCACATCTTTGGTTCCTTCGTGTTCCTGCAGAGCCCACAGCATCAATGTGCGGGCACAGCTCTCTCAGGAAAGATGGAGTCACCACCTTTCCCTCGGAGCTTCGGCTGCCCAGGTAACCTTCTGGGATAAACGAGTCACATTCTGAAAATAAATGAGTACATCAGGCACTTCTTAGCCTCTGCTTGGGGAGAAACACAAGCTTAGCCTCTAAGAGAAAAACTTCAGCAACTCTGGGATATAAGATTCTATCAGTCAAAACAGCAAATTAAGAAAGAGAAGGACTTGGGGCTGGGGATGGGGGAGCCCCGACCACCATGGGGGGTTGGGGGATCCCCACCACCACAGTCTCTGACTTTGAAATGTTTGACTACCAAAGATTAGATATACAAATAACACAGAAGGAAGAAGAGCTCAGAGCTAAGAGCTGTGAAACAAAGTGCTAACAAACTCCAAGGGAAAGGGAGATGCTTCCATCTCGGTGGAGCCAAGGCTTCATCATCAGGAGGCAGGTGAAGGCAACAAGGACCAACATTCACTGGTCCCCAAATGCTTTCATATACCCAGTTTCCTGCCTCCCTCCCCCCAATGCTTAGTCTAGAAACAGTGCTGTTGGTCTCCCTTGGAAGGTAAGGTAACTTAGGTTTATATAAGTCAAGTGGTCAAAAAGGAGAGCAGAGCTGAGACTGGCAAGTGTCTTCTGATTCCAGAGCCATTGCCTGTTTCTTCTTCCCCAGACAGGATCCTCAAGAAGTGACAGAGTATGACAACAACCTCAGAGCCTCCTTCTAGAATCAAGAGGTCACTCTAACAAGGACTCAGTAACGCAATTGGGAAAGGGGTCCTCTGAGAGCCATCCTTGGACCTCAGGGATACACATGATGACCAGGCGCTGTGGCAGAGATGTGTTTCCTCAAGAGTGTGTATATATTCTAATGGTCGTAAGATGAACCACATTTCAAATGCACTGGAGAGGCCTGCCACTTCTTGGAACTCTGAGTAACCTTTCAGGAAAGTGTACGATAATCGACAATACTGCTATTAATTACACAAGTAACAAGTTCGTTCTCTTGCATACCAGGCTTCCTTGAGAGTGAAACCTGTTTGTGCCATCAGAGTGCCTGGCAATGCTGGCATGCAGTAGTCCTCAAAAGGAGTTTGTGGGATGGATGAATGGGGACAACAGGCCACACCACAAAACTCTTTAATTCTAAGGTTAAACATGCTGATGAAAAATTAATTTGTCCCTAAATTATGGTAGAATAATCACAGTCAACAATGAGGAATCCTTTCCAGTTCAGATAGTTTTCAAGAACTTGGTATAAATAAGTATTTCTTTCCATTACAATCTTCTGAGAGTGGATCTAATTTGTTTCATTTTCTTGGAGGAAATCTATCCCTGAGCTTGAGAAAAGGCCATAACATTTCAAAGTAAAAACAAACAACTAGGTTTACGCAGGGATGAGTGCAAGGCTCTCTGAGGGGACCTGCTATGGCACGGAACGAGCACCACCCTCTCGGAGCAACCCTGTTGGGAAGCTGTAAATAGATCCTGTGACGCTGGTCTCAGACAAACAAACTTGCAGACTGGCTCTCTTGGAACTGCCTTTAGCTCTCCAATCAGTTATGTGAAATACAAGGGAACTTGTCATATTACTTTATGGTCCTAGCTTGTTTTCAATCAAAAATCACACTAGCCAGTTTGATCACCACTGATGTGGCAGACTTGGTGGTAAACAGTTCTTGGCCAGGCCCCCAAATCAAATCCACCTTCTAACAATGAATGAGTAGATCAGTTGGTTAGGACATTGTCCCAATATGTCAAGGTTATAGGTTCAATCCCCAGTCCAGATACAAACAAAAAACAACTAATGAATGGATAAATAAGTGAAACAACAAATTGATGTTTCTTTATCTCTCTTCAAGATCAATTGTTTTAAAAGAAAACTTTATTAAAAGAAAAAGAATGAATACCAAAAGTATAAAAAATCGTCAGCAAAACATGCCAGGGGTTCTAAAGGCAAACTCCAAAGAGAGATTTCAAAGATACTTGAACACGATGACATTATTGGAAGACGTGTGCAGTTCTCAAGGGGAACTCATGCATAATTCTGCTAAGACTACAATCTAAAAAGGCAAGACAGTCTCGTATGTAATTTCATTATATCTCAGCTGTCTTTATATTCTCCTGGCACAGTGCCCTACACATAGTAGGGCATGCAGCAAAATGCTTTGCAAAATAGATTTCCCTTGGAAATAATAAAACTATGCAATAACTCCCACAGGGCCTTTCGCCACTGGACTGTTTACCTACAGCCTTGTTTCCTTACTGTCAGAGGTGGTTTTTGACAGCAACTGATCTATTTGACTTTACTGCCTCCTATATTCACTGGCAAATAGAAAATTTATCCCTCCAAATCTCTTAAAGATAAAAATCTTTATTTTTAAACAACTAAAATGTAAGTTGAAGGGATTTCAGATCTATGAAAAAGCACTGGCATCTAGCATTCTTTTCTAAATTTTGAGCAACTGGCCACCAAGATAAAAATGAAAAAATGATCAAAGACCTATCACCATAGCAAAGGTAATGATGTTACCATTTAGAAGGTACCTACTATGTATTAAGTGCCACGCTATGTGTTAAATCTTTAGGAAATCCAAAAAAGGAGATACTACCATTCTTATTTCTACAGATATAGAAACCTGAAACTTTGAGAAGCTGAATACAGATTAACAAGTTTACATATTTATTACAGGGCAGATCTAAGGTTCAGACTCAGGTTTGTCAAAATCTAAAATCCTGTCCCTTACCTCCAGCACATGGGAGTGTCGGGCAGAAGTCTAAAGCAGAAGGCCCATGTGTGGCCTACATCAGTGATTTGTTAAAATAAAATGACCTGCCAATGTTTCAAAATATGGGATTTTCTTTTTTTTTAAGGTTTTATTTATTTTATTTTTAGATAGAAGGGAATGGAGGGAGAAAGAGATGGGGAACAACATCAATGTGTGGTTGCATCTCACATGGCCCCCCCGGGGACCTGGCCTGCAACCCAGGCATGTGCCCTGACTGGGAATCAAACCGGAGACCCTTTGATTCACAGCCCGCGCTCAGTCCACTGAGCTACACCAGCCAGAGCTCAAAATATGGGATTTTCCATGAAATAGATTTGTACCCCTCCTTCATACCAAACTCACTGCACTCATATTCTACACAATCCAGACAGATAACACATTGGAGTCTATAACCACAGCTACCCACTGCTGCCTCTCCGGTACTTTCTTTTAAGGCAAAAACCAAAACTAATGTTCCATTTGTCACATCTTATCTGGATATCTCACAGGAATTTAGAACCATACCACTGTAATGAAGTAGAAAATAATCCTGAGATCAAGGATAAGCCCTTTAAATAAAATCTAAGGCCAAAATGTGAAGAGACTGTTTCGTGGTCACAAGCTACAAGACTAGATCTTGAATGTTCTTATTCTTGTCTGCTCTACTTCCCAGCTTCTCACTGGTAGCCAAACATATGCCTGAGTTCAGGACCTGTGAAACGAAATGCTACTATTCCTCCCAAATTCCTTTTGAAATCACTGTTATGAGCTTGCATTTCTAATGAACACCACTAGTCCTGCCAAGACTTCAAATCTATTTTCTTTCATTCGCCAGAGGTCGCCCGTGCAGACCCGCTCTGCTGTCACAGACCCACGCCCGGACCTCTCTTTCTTGCTCTTCCAGGAGCTGCCCGCGGCAGTTGTGGCTGGGTACTGGCGGGCTAAAGAAGCTACAAAAATAGCCCCAGAGGAGCATCCCTGAGTTCCTACCCACAGGTCAGGGAAGATGAGAAAGATCATAGTGAGCGATTAACAGGTTGTATATACCAGTGGGTGACTCCAGCCTAGTGCCTTCTGGAGGAGACACAATTTTTATTTTTAATTCTGATGTTAGCCAGAGAAAGTCAGTCTAAATCATTCTCGAGTATTACAGAAATACTAAAGCATATTCCAATCATATAAACTAGCAGAGTTTTTCCTCCTTACTCCCAAAGGAAGTAAGTTAATCAAATTTAAATTGTAAAACTTTCTTTCCTGGACAAGGAAAAGATACTAAAGAAATGGCTTGCCAATTGCAAGTTATTTTTAGAGGTGTTTGTAGCACAGGCATTATCAAATATACTACTTCAGTTCCTATTTAAAAAAGAAAAGGAAAATACCATGCATGCATTCCAAAGTTTCTATATATGACTGCAGCCAGAAACAGCATTTGTGAACATACCATTCTTTTACGGAAAGGAAACCACATCAATAATGAGTTGGCCCTGAAAAGGTTATAGGATTTCAGAGTAAGTAGGTACCGTGTTTTTCTGAAAAACTGAAAAGGAATAGACATCTCCTTTATTAAGCAAGACAGATTTTTTTATTTATACCAAAATGATATTTCTTTGCCATTTGTTTTCATTTTGTTTCCGACCTAATTTCTTTCTGATAGTGTTCAATGAATATCTTCCATTCTCATGTCCTTTAACTGCCTTGCAAGGTAAGCAGGCTGACTGGCTTTCCCACTGGACAGAAAATCACTCAGGGACTCTGTGTTCTAATATTAACTCTGTGCATCTAATATCAAACACCACAGGTTTGCCCCAGGTGCTTTATCGGTCTCCTCCTCTCTTTCAGCTTGGCTCCAGGTACCTGTGAAACTGGGAAATGCAGCTCTAGCCCATGACAAAGGTTTTCAGGTTCTCTGAAAGACCACAGAGGGACGAGTCATGGCCATGTGCATTACTGGTACTCACATCTTCCTGCTGGCGCTCTGAGGCTGCACAGGCTGTAGACCCAGACGGCCTGAGTTTAGAGCCCAGGTCTGCCACTTCCTAACTGTGCAACCTTGGGCAAGTCACTTAACCTCTCTGTACTTCAGCCAGCTCAGCTATAAAATGGGATTGCTGAGAAGGTTAAATGTAAGTAATCAGGTATTTAAAGGGCTTAGCACAGCTCCTGGCATACAGTAAGTCTCAATAAATATTAACAATATTTATTATTTGTCCATTTTGATGGCCTCACTTGTATATCATGAGTACAATTAAAATTTTGTCATTCAGATTGAATATATTTAATGTCCTGATTCTTGAAAGAAACAACATCAGACCCATTAGTATAATTTTCTAAGACTCCAGTCAGACATTCCATTATGTGGCCCAGCCATGAAGTGCTGCACCGCAGGCGTTTAGAAAGCCACACTGAATCTTGTAAGGCAGAGGGTGTGATTCACACACACCCTGAAGCAGTCATCAGCCACGAGCCCACTATCATTCCCGTGGATGACTCGATTTCATGTCTCACGTCTAGTGTGGCCCATATCACAGATGACAGTGACATGGCTGCACACGCCCACAGGTACACCTGAGTTTTACAAACGCCAAGATAATTTAGCAAGAAAGTAAAGGAAATAGTAGTCCTGGGGAAGTTCAATATTTTATTTGTTTGTTTGTTTTGCTGGTTTTAAAGGGTTTCTTTATTGTGATAATCCTAAAAATATCTTGCTAACATATAAGAAATTAAATCGGCCATTTTTCTTTGGCCTCCATTTCTAATAAAAGGATGATCAAATATAAACTGTTGAAGAACAAGCGTAAATAAATGTTATTTTGTGGCTAAAAGTTGCAATTTATAGAGTTGTAGTCTTCCCTGAATTGAAGAAAGTTGCTACACATTTCACTCTCTTCATTGCTTTCCTTCGATTGTGCCTTTGGAATTACAATAAGGTATGTTGCATCTTCCTCAGACACATAACAAAGGTTATGTAAAAATGCTACTCCACTTAATTTATTCTTATTTACTCATTGTTTAAAATTTATCCATAAACAAAATTTTAAAAACTATAAAATGAAAGCAGTACTACTGGGAAGCAGCACAAAATAATGTGCAGAATTGGTGACAGGCAACATGTGTTTGTGAGCAAGAAACGTAACCCTGTAAACTGTAGTTTCCTCATCTGCAGTGAGAATAGTAAGAGTGGACCTTATAAACCCAGTAGCACCAAAATAGTGCCTGGTGCAAAGTGTGGCTCAGTAAACAATTTTTAAAGACACAGACGGAATGGAAGTAATGGAAGAAGGAAAGGAGGCAAGAGGAAAGGGAGTGAGTAGCCATGTCACACTCTGATTCAGACAAATAGTGGCTGTAATCCAGGCCTTTTGCTGGGATTCTGCTCCTGAAATAGCACAACTTCTTTTTTATTATGCAAATTGTCCATATTCAATAAAACAGGGGGAAAAGTGTAAACCACTCCCAGGAACACATCACCAAGCCTCACCAATTATTACATTCTACCACTCTGATTCCATCAATTCCAGGCATCCTGGCAATTCAATAGTAAGTGCTTCTAATAGGTAAGGGATTTTTAAAAAATTTTCAAACACCATTATCAAAATCAATAAAATAATCAATAATTTCTCTCTTTAATTAATCAATAATCAATCATCAACAATTACATGTAATAAACAGAGTATGTTTCATTTTCTCTTATTGGTTAAAAAAAAAAAAAGAAAGGCATTTTAGAAGTTCTTATGTTCAGGTCTGGACTTCTGGCCAAGATGGAGGTGTAGGTAGATATGCTTCACCTCCCAGCACAACCAAAACAAGCATAACAACCAAATTAAAAACAAAAAACAACCAGAACTGCCAGAAAATTAAACTGTATGGAACTCTAACAACCAAGAAGTTAAAGAAGAAGCATTCATCCAGACTGGAAGGAGGGGCTGAGATGGGCAGCAGGGGAGGAGAGGATGTGAGGCAAGGTAGCAGCTGGTGGTCCGGTGGTCTTTATCCTACATTCACACACAGATAAAAACCAGGAGGAATAACCAGGGAGGGAGTAATCCCAGCCCAGGAAAGACCGCGCAACCCAGGGTCCCAGTGCTGGAAAATTAAAGCCTCAGAACCTCTGGCTATAAAAACTTGTGGGGGAAACTCCCAGTCTTATAGGAGAGCCCATTTGATGGGCCCCTGGAGCCCTAGAACATACACAAGCCCATGAACCTAGGGAATCAGCAACAGGGCAGCAACTTGAAGGGCACCAGGCACTTGTGGGAAGCAGGAAAAGTGACTGAAAGTAGAGTGAGAACCAAGCAAGGATCATTGTTCCCTCTTTGACCCTTTCTCCACATACAATGCCACAAATGCTGCAAAGTGAATGCCCAGGCGAATACCTAGTGCTCTGCTCCCTACAATGTAACAGGTGCACTGAGACAAAGAAATATGACCCAAATGAAACAACAGATCAAAACTCCAGAAGAAAAACTAAGTGACATGAAGATAACCAACCTCTCAGATGCAGAGTTCAAAATATTGGTAATCAGGATGCTCAGAGAAATGACTGAGTATGGCCACAAAATAAAGAAAGAAATGAAGGCTATACAATGTGAAATAAAGAAAAATATACAGGGAACCAACAACAGTGAAGGGAAGGAAACTGGGACTCAAATGAATGATTTGGAACAAAAGGAAGAAATAACATTCAACCAGAACAGAATGAAGAAACAATAATCCTAAAAAATCAGGAGAGCCTTAGGAATCTTTGGGACAACTTTAAATGTACCAACAACCAACCCTGACTGGTGTAGCTCAGGGGATTGCGCATGGACTGGGAACCAAAGGGTCACCAGTTTGAGCACATGTGCCCAGTCAGGGCACATGCCTTGGTTGCGGGCCATATGAGAGGCAACCACACATTGATGTTTCTCTCCCTCTCTGTCTCCCTCCCTTCCCCTCTCTCTAAAAATAAATAAAATCTTAAAAAAAAGTTTCTTTTAAATAAATAAATGTACCAACATCCAAATCATACAGATGCCAGAAGGAGAACAGGAAGAACAAGAAGTTAAAAACTTATTTGAAAAAAATAATGAAGAAAACTTCCTCAATCTAGCAAAGGAAATAGACATACAAGTCCAGGAAGCTCAGAGAATCCCAAACAAGTTGGACCCAAAGAGGGCCACACCAAGACACATCATAATTAAAATGCCAAGGTTAAATATAAAGAGAGAATCTTAAAAGCAGCAAGAGAAAAGAAGAGAGTTACCTACAAAGGAGTTCCCATAAGACTATCAGCTGATTTCTCAGGAGAAACCTTTCAGGCAAGAAGAGACTGACAAGAAATATTCAAAGTGATGAAAGGCAAGAACCTACATCCAAGGTTACTGTATCCAGCAAAGCTATCATTTAGAATTGAAGGGCAGATAAAGTGCTTCCCAGATAAAGTAAAGTTAAAGGAATTCACCATCACTAAGCCATTGTTACATGAACTGTTAAAGGGCCTTATCTAAGAAAAAGAAGATTAAAAACTATGAACATTAAAATGCAATTCACAACTATCAACAATTGAACCTAAAAAAAGACAAATTAAGCAAACAACTAGAACAGGAACAGAGTCATAGAAATGGAGGGTTATCAGTGGGAGGGGGAAGATGGATAATGGGGGCAAAGGTACAGGGAACAAGAAGCATAAATGGTAGGTACAAAATAGACAGTGGGAGGTTAAGAATAGTATAGGAAATGGAGAAGCCAAAGAACTTATATGTATAACCCCTGGACATGAACTAAGGGGCGGGGGGAATGCTGGGATGGGGGTACTGGGAAGAGGGGGACAAAGGGGAGAAAAAAATGGGACAACTATAATAGCATAATCAGTAAAATATACTTAAAAAAAGTTCTGTTCAAATCAAGTTCCAAAGAAGGTTCATACATTGCATTTAGTTTATTGGTCTCTTAAGTCTTTTATAACAGTTGCCCATCCCTACTTTTTCCCAATAACATGTGTTTGCTAAAGAAATAAGCTCAGTTGTTTTATAGAACTTCCCACATTCAGGACCAGGCTGATTTGTACACTTGCGGTGGTATTTAACAACTAACTCTATGTTCTGTATTTCCTGTAAACTGGTAATCAGGTATGGAAGCTTACTGAGATTCTGGTTCAAATTTATGGGGAAGGGATGTAGGCAAGTATGTTTCACAGGAGGAGTTGTTTCTTTTCTATCAGATCACATGAAGAGGAATATAATGTTCCATTGTCCCACTGTTAGTGACATTGAGATTGATCAGTGGGTTCAAGTGCCGTCAGGTTGGTTCTCCATTATAAAGCTCCGATTTCACAATTAGCGGTGATTTTAGCACCCACTAATGATTGTTGCCTAGCGCCATTATTTCATACAATGTTGTGAAATAGTGGTCACCTGTTTCTAGCATCCTTCTGGACTTATTGGCTGCAATTTTCTACAAAGAACTTACCCTGAAGTACAGGCTACGTGTATGTTTTTATACACACAAATATATTTGTATTTCCTTTCTTATGCTGCAAGTAGCATATTTTATGAATATTTTACTTTTTTACTTTACTTTTATCACTTAGCAAATAGATCCTCAAGATTACTTCATGGCAAAATGTACCATATCGTTATTTAACCATTTCTGTATTGATGGATATTTGCCAAGTTACCACTCTTCTGCCATTATAAGCAACGTTGTAATAAATAAATTTGTGTCTATCATTTTGAATTTTAGGGACAACATTTAAATGAACTTTTCAGTCCTTTCATAAGTTAAACATGCCATATTAAAAATGATGTTTTTAACATATTACACTTAATTAAAAAGAAGTTTAAGCCCAGCTGGTGTAGCTCAGTGGATTGAGCGCGGGCTGGGAACCAGGGGGTCCCGGTTTGATTCCGAGTCGGGGCACATGCCTGGGTTGCGGGCCAGGTCCCCAGTGAGGGCCATGTGAGAGGCAACCATACATTGCTCTTTCTCCCTCCCTTCTCCTCTCTCTAAAAATAAATAAAATCTTTAAAAAAAAAAAAAAAAGAAGTTTAAGCCCAAAGTACAATATAGTGTAGTGAACGGTGTTTGCAACGCACACCTGCTTCACAATCAGTCTCTGGGCGTGTGACAATTTGTGAATTTCTGATCCCAGCCCCAGGCCTCTGAACAGTCAAGCGTGGGATTCCCTGACCTAGTGGGGAAAGCAATGTACTTAGACTCAGAAGAAGGACACCTGGGTTCAGTCAGGAGATTCAAACCAACACAATCAGGTCTGGTTTCTTTAGCAAAGATTCCTTGTATGTTGGAGATAAAAAAAAATACCTTCCCTACTAACTTCACAGAATTTCTGCAAAGTTCAAATTCGACTATGTATAAAGAGAGCAGTTGGGAAACTTTGGGAAAAGTTAAATGTTAACATCTAGCAATAGTAGGGCATCTGCTAAACCAATATCACCACCTTCGCCATTAACAAATATTCTACCCCTACCTTCAATCTTAAAGACACAAATAAGGGCCTATCTTTTGTCCTTAAATGCCTGCATTCCTTCACTGATTCATTTCTGAAGGTTCGTGTGGAAGAACTGGCCAGTCGGAACCCAGAGCACACCATGCTCTTTAGGAATCCCCACTCTCTCTAGGCACCGCAGGCCGTCACGGCAAGGATCTGAGCCAGCACAGCAAGAAAACATAGCTCAGGGCCACTCAGAGTCTGCTTCTGATTAACTTTATACAAAGGTGGAAAATGCTGGATGCTTCAGAAATCATTACCAGTAATGAGACACACAGAGAAAGAAAGAAAAGGCCGACCCCCCATAAATGTCCTAAAGAAGAATTTGTTCTGCCATAATTTGGTGCATGGTGTACTTTCAGTTGGGTTCTGTAAAGCCAATAAATCCAGACAGGTTCAGAGTCTGTTTATTTTTTAAATGACAGGCAAAACCACTATAATTTTTGTCATCTTTCTAAAATAGAAAACTATGCTCTATTCAGTGGCATTTTTTCTTAAGGTTCCAGAACAGTTCCTACCATTTGATTGTGAAAGTCATTCCCCGACTACAGGGCTCGAAGAACAAGGTGTGGCCAAACCATATGCAGGGGTAACCACGAAAGCCTTCAGGAGAAGCGGATGGCTGGACGGTGAGAGGAAGCATGGCGCTTTCTACACCTACTCCAGGGAAAGTATCTTCAGTCAACATTTACTAAGGGTTCAGAGAAATTCAATAAGATGAAAAAGCTGTCGATGGCCTTTCAACTGTTGGATCTGAGTAATGCATTAAACATCCATTTTCCAAATGCATGTTAGGCGTTAGGTTTTGGGGTTTAATTAAATTTAAATAACCTCTTCTCTGAATCAAGAGTATCGAGAATTGACTCTTCATAGTTGGCCAAGTGGGACTGGGATGGGTGCCTATGAAGTCAGAGTCCTGTTCCCTCTGAGCTGTGGGCTCAGCACAAGCACAAACGGGAAAGAGCACCCTTTTCTAAACATTCATTCAGATACACAGCAAAGAGTCAAATAGAATGATGTCTCTTTACAAACATGCCTCAATACTACTGTGCTGTGGTCAGGGGGTACTGGGCGAAGTTGTATGTTCAGAGACAGTACAGGCAGGGTACCTCTCATTCTTAGTAAGAAAGATTTCATGAAGGAAAGGCGATTTTTGAAGACTCTTATATATCTGCAAAGGAGGCCAACTGACAGACATGGACAGGGGGGATCCACCCAGCCCGGAGAGGGGTATGGAGACGGGAGATAAGGCCCAGACTTGGGGGTGGACAGTGGATTTGCTGACACAGACTAGAGAAACAGGCAGAAGATGAGAGGCCAGAGGGGAAGGAGGAATGAATACAAAGCAAAATGTCAGGAAAACCCAACCCATGGATGAGTCTTAAACTAGGAGTGAGTCTCTTGGCCTTTATTCAAAATAATTTTTAACATCTATTGAAGGTTTTGCTGTGGGATTTCTACTTTAAGGGCTTTTATGTGGATTAAATCAATAATCCTGTGATGTTCGTACTATTCTTTCTCATCTTCACTTTTCAGGTGAGGACACTGAAACTCTGAGGTAACTTATCCAAGGTCACACAGCTAGGAAGCAGCAAAAGTCAAGATTTGAACCTGGCATTCTGATACTAGCGCCCACGATTTCAACCAGCCCTCAACGCTGCCTCCCTGGAAGAAGAGGGAGAGTTACTGTAGAGTTACTGGAGGAGAATGGCAGAGTGGGCCTGGCAGAAAGGCGAATTCTCTCATCGTGCTCAGACCTGTTTTGAGAAGAAACGAGAGAGACAAAGACTCGGTTATGATAAGCGAAGTGGGAGACAGCCTGGTTTTGACCAAAGGGTTAAATAGGGCCAAAAACTGGGGACATGAGAGAACATAAGCCCAATTTCAGTATTCTTTGAAAAGTGGTATGCCAAGGACCTGCCCCAGTCTGTGTTTCTGGTAAGGGAACAGCAGGCAAGGAGGAAGCGGGATGACAGAGAGAAACAAAGAGCGAAGACAAGGCACAATCCAAGGAGGATGCACAGTGCAACGGGAGGAGCTCGAGGTTCGGAACCAGGGACACTTGGGTCAAAACTTGGCACTTTCAATTTATTTCTGTGTAACCACATGCAAGGCAGCTTTGTGTCTTTGTTTCCACACCAATAAAATAAAAATTTTAAGTGAAAGCAGTATATATTATTAAATACGTAATAAGTGCAAAAGCACTAGCACAACACTCGGCATTGTGAGGCATTCCAAAAATACTGAGACTCAAAAAAGAGGGGAGGGAGGGAGGAGAAGAGGAAGGGAGAGAGGGAAAGAGGAAGGAAGGGAGGGAGGAAGAAAGGAAGGGAGGGAGGGAGAGCGAGAGAGGGAGGGAGGAAAAAGAACCACATGCCAGCTACTGCTTCTTTGGATGGAGTGGCTGGCAGGAAAGACTTCCGAACTGGCAGAAAAGGAAGGCGTGACTGCAGCGGTATCACAACTACCAGGAATAGTGTCTGCATGCTCCGTTTGCCATGATGTCTGCATTTTCAGTCCTACCTCCAGAAGGATCTTCCACTTCATAGCAAAAACAATTTACCTGTTTATTCATTCCTCCTTTTGTTCATTCATCAAACATTAGTTACAGCTAGAGTTTGGCCAGGAAGTCTGTACAAATAAGGAGACGGGGGCGAGGGACCACCATAACGTCTACGGAGCTTTGTGTTCATCAGCCTAGCATCTTACATGCAGCAGCCGGGACCTAAGTACAGCCCACAGTGACTAATGCGCACTCCATAATTGCCCTGAACAAGCTTACAGTCAATCTACTAGGAAAGACACACATGAATATATTTTTACAACACAGTCTAATCATTTATGGCTATGAAGCACATTAGAACAGGGAGGCAAAAGTGACAAAATCCTATAAAAGATTTCATAACTGTTTATACCATCATAATCAATGTCCCACAATTCTTATAGTAAGGTAAGACGATCTGATGGTTACGCCAACGTAAATTTTCATGAAATTCATTAGTTTTTAATTATATTTTACTGTTTATGCTATTATAGTTGTTCCAGTTTTTCCTCCTTTCTCCACTTTCGCCCATCCGCCCCACCCCCTCAGGCAGTCCCCACACTGTTGTCCACGTCCGTGGGTCATCCATATAAATTCTTTGGCGACTCTATTCCTTGTGCTGCACTTTACATCCCCATGACTATCCTGTAACCACCAATTTGTAGTTATTAATCCCTTCACCTTTTTCACCCATCCTCCCAACCTCGCTTCCATCTGGCAGCCATCAAAACATTCTCCATGTCTATGATTCTGTTTCTGTTCTGCTTGTTGAATAGAACCTTTCCTTTTTTTATAGAGTTTCTATAGGGATAGACAGGGGAAATCCATAAACAAACATAGTATTTTAATTTCAGTAAAGCTTGTCTGTCTAAAGTAGTTCAACCAAACATGAATCTGTCCAACTGTGCTTAGATTAATTCACCTTATTTATAAGCCATGAGGAATCATCTTTCAAATAATAGGGTTACCGGTTCAGTAACTAAGAAGGGAGGGAGACAGGAAGGGAAGTTTAACTTGTTTGTGAACCTGTGCTGCCTCCCAAGGATCCTTACTTTCTTTTATAACAATTCACTTGCATAGCGTAATCGCAAGTGTGCCAAGGACCAACATCAAGCTCTTTGCTCTAGACAGTCCGAGGTGAACCTTCAAAACAGAAATCGAGAGAGTCTTTGTCTGTTTGTTTTATCATTTTGATATTCCATTTTCCTTGTTTTCCCTGCGATTATGCACTGTAGCTCTTCAATAACAACTACTGGGTTTTGTGTGTTTGCTTGTACATCTTACAACATAATTTAAGCTGAAAGATACAACCCTGTTTAAAATAGTCAGGGGCTGATAGGCATGGGAGTCAGGGTGTCCCGTCAGAAGAGTTAGACTTTGGCCCTGACCCACGTGGTTCAGTTGGTTGGGTGTCATCCCACAAAGAGAACAGTCGCTGGTTTGATTCCTAGTCAGGACACAGGCCTGGGTTGCAGGTTCAGTCCCCGGTCGGGGCATGTACGAGAGGCAACCTATTGATGTTTCTCTCTCACATTGATGTTCCGGCGTTTCTCTCCCTCTCTTTCTCCCTCCCTCCTCCTTCCTCTAAAAATAAAGAAATAAAATCTTTAGGGGAAAAAAAAGAATCCTAGGAACTGAAAAAAATAAAAGTCAGCCTTTGAAGCAAGTCTGGATCTTAGCCCTAGCTCATCAGTCACTGGATATACAACTTGAGGTTTGTCAGTTAACCTTCTGGAGCCTCAGTGTTCGCGCATGTAAAATGGGGTTGATAACAATAACATCTACCATGCACAGCTGCAATTAGTACTCAGAAAAAAAGTAACTAAATTTTCTTTCCAGTGCTCAGACCTGAGTAGAAACTCAACAAATTATAGCTGCAACCATTATTATCATCACCAATCTTGTGTGCTTCAGTTTCTTCTTAACCATGTTTCTGTTACGCATTCCAGTTTGAAGATCACTCTCTTTGATAGAGAAGGAGAGAAGCCAAATAGTTGAGTAGGTCTGCTTCTCATCATGTTATTACTCTGTCTGCCCCAAGCAATGAGCTTAGCCTTTACTTGTTCTTCTTGTTTTGAACAGAGCTTTAAAGAGCCCTTTTCCGTTGTCTTCAGCATTCTCTCCAGCCTCCACTCAGTCTGAACATGAACTTTGCAGATATTTCCTACTGGTTTCATGCCTTTCTTGTGAATTTGTCCTTAAGCGTGTGCTTGTCTTTTAATCATCTGTACATGTTCTCTTAATATCCAAGCCCATTGAAAACTTTTTTTGTTCTTAACGGTTCCCTCCTTTTTTACTTGCTAATCAAAAAAAAAAAAAAAAATTGTAATTTTGCTGGAAGATTTTCCTTTCTTTTTCTTTATCTCTTTCTTTCTCCCTTTCTCTCTTCTTTTACTGTCTTCTCTTTCCAAGTCTCTGGACATTAAAACATACCTATTCTTTCTCTAAAATATATTTTCTAAAGTCATAGTCACTGTATGACTGTGCTCAACTTTCCTCTCTTTCCCAGTTATAAAAACAATACTATCATGCTTACTCTCTCCCAAGGTTTTAGGTCAATTCTACTTCAATAAAAAGTTTTTCTAGTTGGTAAGAACTAAGTTCAGAGCTGTATTTCCATCTCATTGCTTCCTCAATTTATGGTTTTAAAAAAAAAATGACAGAAAGCCTTTGCTTTGCATGGTTTAAAACATGTATCAGACTTGAAAAAGTTAAAGTCCTCATCAGTGACTATATATTGGCTTGGGACAATTTTAACAATCAGCCAAATCTAAATATGTGCAATATCATCAACCAGCAAAGTAAGACTCTCAACTCACTTTCTACACGAACCTATAGCAGTTGTTCAAGCACAACTGAAACGGTCTGGCTCCACCGCCCGGAGAACGAGCTGTGCTTTGAAGTGAGAGTCATGATGGTTCACAGTCACGGTTTCTGAGGGGCCTGGCGAAGGGTAAACGTTTACCCCCACCCCAGGAAGTGGTAGAAACACCTTGCTCTTGCATTCTTTTTTTATTTATTTATTTTAATTTTTAATTGAGATATAATTGACATAAACTCTGTTACACTCGAGTCCTTGTGTGAATTAATTGCTACTTTCAAAATTCTACCATAAAAACACAAAAAGAAATTCTAATAGAAGTTCAAAACTGATTACATTTAAAAGGTATTTAAGAACCATGGCTGGTGTGGCTCAGTGGATTGAGCGTGGGCCTATGAACCAAAAGGTCGCGGTTTGATTCCCAGTCAGGGCACATGCCTGGGTTGCAGGCCATGTTCCTAGTAGAGGACGTGCGAGAGGCAACCACACATTAATGTTTCTGTCCCTCTCTTTCTCCTTCCCTTCCCCTCTCTCTAAAAATAAATCAATAAAATCTTAAAAAAAAAAAAAAAGGTATTTAAGAGAAACAACCCAAAAAGTAAAACCAAATAAAAACCCAGTGTGGGCTAAGTGGAATGGTTAAGATTTAGCTAATAGCCAGAAGTAACGAACAATTTGAATTATCTTGAATTTTAATCTGTTAAAATTTTTATTCTTTATTTATTGAATGAGAGGGAATTCCATGCAAGAGGGTTTGCACTTCAACAATCAGCTAAACATATTGAAGTTTTCCCAGAGGCCTAGATATTGCCATATTCAAAGTAAAATCCCTTTAAGTCTGGTAAGTATAATTGAGTTTAATCCCTAGTTAACTACAGGCCTTAGACTAAGAATAGGGATAAATATAAAAATATTCTCCCGTTGTCATTCAACTGGTGCACGTGTGCCAGATTCACTCCCTCCTTTCCCTCACGCTTTGAATCATCAACCAAATTTTCACTCAATGCTAAAGGTTCTGTAGCAAGTTAAAGTAAAACCAGAGGAAAGTTATTTCTTAGAAAGCTTTAAAAGTAGGTGACATTCCTGTTTATATCCTGCTCAAGCACAAAGACTAATAGTTTAATATCCATTGTATATTGGTAAACGAAGTTTTCAGAAAATAAAACATATTCAGGGCAGTAAATCAAATACAGTGACAAAGAAGACTTCTACCTGATACGGCATAGTTTCGCCGTCGGATGAGTACAGACGCACACACGCGCCGTTCTGGGCCCTAAAATATGCTGCTGGTAAACACGCAGCAGCCACCTCAGAAAAACTAACCTTTAAAACGGAACCTCGAAAACCTACCTCAACCCTTTCTGAAGCTAGAACCTCAGACCTGAAAGCAATTAGTAAGGTTTCGGATGTGAGAGTTTGATCTGATTCACGTTACAGAGCCAGACTGTGGGGACTGCGAAGTTAAAAAGCTTGCTCAGAAACACACAATCACAAGGAAAACTGGGCTTCTGCACAAAGGTGTGTTGATTTCTCTTTAACTTGCTGTTTACTGCAAGATTAACCCTCTTTCCCTTGATCTAAATTTTATCAATCAGCACAACTAAGAGGCCATTTATAATCCTAACTTCCTCTTAAACATTCTTATCATGATATTCACTAGCAAACGCATTCCAAAAAAACAGTCACTTCCACCAAAGCTTAATTGCTGAATTTAAAACTGACCACTTGCTCTTACTCACAAACGAGGGCCTCATTGTTCTTTGTGACCCTAGGCCCTTCTCCCCTTCTCCTTGACTCAGCAGCTGAGCTCAGCTTCCTCTCTCTGACCTTCCTTTTCCCAATGCTAGAGCACAGCAGGCATTTCTAGGTCAGCAAAGGAAACTATTACTACTGCCTTCCAGAACAGTACTTTCTCTGTATTCAAAGGACTGAAGGAGGACAAGGAGTCAGTAATTCGGCGTACTAGCCCACCCCCCCCCCACCCCGCCCCACCGTTCTCACCCTGACTAGAGCATGGCATTAACTGCCTCTTGTCTCTGTTCTTTGGGCAGGGGAAAAGCCCACCATCCACCGCCGTAGCTGGTTATCATCAGCCACAAGAACATTGAGCTCACAGTTGCCCAGAGGAATGCCT
Source organism: Micronycteris hirsuta (assembly GCA_004026765.1). Taxonomy (NCBI): domain Eukaryota; kingdom Metazoa; phylum Chordata; class Mammalia; order Chiroptera; family Phyllostomidae; genus Micronycteris; species Micronycteris hirsuta. The sequence continues at coordinate 41,639 of PVJI01013676.1, forward strand.
TCCACATCCAAATTCCCTGCCACATTGCTTAGCATTGCCTTCCTGCCTGTCCCACAAGCACAGGATAATGGCCATCCTTTCTATCCCAGTCATGCATTCCACAACTATTCATGTTTTTCAACATCTTTATTGACATAATTCACATACCATAAACTTCACCCATTTAAAGTGTTCAATGGTTTTTAGTATACTCACAGAGTTGTGCAACCATCACATAATCTAATTTTAGAACATCCCATCACCGCAAAAAGAAGCCCTGTGCCTATTAGAAGTCATTTCTCAAATCTTCCCTCCCACAACCTCCCCAGGCCTAAGCAACCACTAATATACTTTCTGTCTCTATGGATTTCCCTAGTCTGGATATTTCATATAAATCTGTGCAGTGTTTTGACTGGCTCTTTCTCACTTAGCATAATGCTTTAAGGTTCATCCACATTATAGCATGCATATTATTAGTACTTAATTCCTTTTATTGCTGAATAATATTCCACTGTATGTGTGGATCCCAAGAAGAAAGACTCATTTGATGTGAACCCAGAGAAGGAATTTGTCTGTTGCAATAGACTCCCCCTGGTTAACTGAGGGCCAAAATTTTATAACTAATAAAAGCCTAGAGACTATTTGCAGACAGAGGCTTCTCACGTGCTTTGTACACCAGGGAGAACCTCAGACTGAACTCTCAGCTTCCCTACTATGCCCTGCTCATTTCTGCTGTCTGAATCCACTATTTTAAGGGAGTTCCTGGTTTTGTCTTTTGACCAGTGGGCTAAGGCCTGCCCTGTCCCATCAGAACTGCTTCATAAGGACAAATCAGAATGCATAGTGCCAACCAGTCAGAACTGTGCAATTCAGACCAATCAGAAGTGTATGAATTTGAATACCTCACATAAAACAGAACTAATTGGGAACCTGGGCACAAACTTTTGCTATAAAAGGTGGCCTCCCCTTTTTCTCAGCAGAACACAATTTAGGTTGCTACCTGAATCTCTCTCTGGCTGCAGCTCCTTTTGCTCGAATAAATGCTTTTCATTGTTTATTATTGTCTAAAATTAATTTTGGTATACATATATATTTATATATACCACATTTTGTTTACCTATTCAACAGTTGATGAACATTAAGGTTCTTTTCATTTTTTCACTGTTATGAATAATGCTGCTATGTACAAGTTTTTGTGTGAATATATGTTTTCATTTCTCTTGGCCACCACTTATTTTTAGCAGGCCCTCTCCTCTTTGCCTCCTCTTCTCTGGCCCTAAGTCCAGGATTGAAAAATACTTGGGAAAGGAAATTCATGTACCCTGTGGAGAGAATGAAAACAAGTACAGTTTTTCTGGAGCACAATTCACCAATATCTATCCAACTTTTATACACATGGACTCTTTGGCCTAGGAACTCCACTGCAAGTTTCTGCAAATAACACTACAAGTTTACAGATGGCTACAAGTATGTTCTCTGCAGTAGAGTGTGTAATAAATAGCAACAAATTAGGAAAGTAAACTTTAAGACTGTTCAATAAGACTCATGTAGGGCCCTGGCCTGGTAGCTCAGTTGGTTAGAGCATTGTTCCCGTATGCTTAGGGTGCAGGTTCGATCTCCTGTTAGGGCATACAGGAAGCAACCAATGAGTGTATAAATAAGTGGAACAATATATTGTCTTCTCTCTCTCTCTCTCCCCCAGCATTCTTCTCTCTAAAATCATTACATAACTTAAAAAAAAAAAAAAGAATCATGTAGAAGCAGTATAGGGACAACTATTCTGTTGATTAAAAAAAATAAGGTAGAACTATGTAGTGCTATGAAAAGCTATCCTGCCCTGACCCTGACCAGTGTGGCTCAGTTAGTTGGGCATCATCCTGCAAAGTGAAAGGTCGCCAGTTCAATTCCTGGTCAGGGCACACGCCTGGGCTGCAGGTTTGGTCCTCAGTTGGGGTGTCTGGGGCAACCGATTGATGCTTCTCTCTCACATCAGTGTGTCTCCCACTCCTTCTCCCTCTTTTCCTCTCTATCTAAAAATAAATATTTTCAATTATTAAATAAGAAAAGCTATCCCACATATTAATCAAAGAAAGCAAGTTACAGAAAAATGCATATATTAAATGGGTTCACTTATATAAAAAAGGATATACCTGTGTATGCATATAAGTCCAAATAAAATGTCTAGAAAGATTCTTTTTAAAAAATGAGTATTGAAGGTTCGGGAAAGTAGGATAATTACCTTGCATTTATGTATCTTTTTTGTACAACTTGAATTCTTACTATAAGAATGCTTTTAGAATTTAAAATGTATATTTTAAAACAATACAAATCCTCATGACACTCAATGTGAATATGTTATGAGCAGCTGTGAGAAAAGGAATGCCAAGGAGAGAAGAGACACACCAAAGAGGAGCTGGGGGCACCGAAAACGAACACATCTTCCTAACTGATCCCGGGCAACCCTGACTCTAACCTCTAAAAAGGAAAGCACCACAGGAACCTGACCTGCCTGCACTCTCCGCCAAGCAATGGGGCACTAAGAGAGAAGGACAGACACTAGACAGCCCTGGAACCTGGATGCCAACTCCCAAGCATTTCCAACAACCCTACAAATCTAGGTTCTAAATAGTACCTCTCAGGAAAACTGTTCTGCAAATCAAGCCCCCACATCCACACCTACAAAAATGTTCGCACATCTTCTGCAGTGTATGTGTGCCCCTCTTCACACTGATTCAGTTTTCTGGTATTTCATGCACCTTACCCCTGCCTCTACAAATTCTTGCAAGGGTCTGTACCTAACCAAAAAGTATGAAAAGCCCGCTGGGGCTAGAAGGATGGTGTCAAGAACTGGCTGGCTCGCAAGAAAATATCTGTTGATGGTGATAGACCTATATCCAAAAGGTTATTTTATGTAATTATTAACTGGTAAAAACTCAACAAAATGATAGGTGAATATAAATGTGAGTGCTAAATGCTAATTTAACACAGGAGATTTACTTGATCATCATTTTGGTTTTTTTGGTTGGTTTGGTTTTCTTCCTCCATTTTTCTTCAATGCATAGGTACAGCCAGCCAAGATTATCTCCACTGATTATACAAATACATACACAGTGTAGATGTTTCAGAGCAGACCACATTTCCAATAAATTCCAACCCATTCTTTAAGGTCCAGTTCAAAGGCCTGCTTCCTCCACGAAGCTTCCCTTACTGCCTCTCACTCAGCACTCCAGCAGCTGGTCCCTTGTACAGTGCTGCTTCTGCTCCACTCCTTTTTATCTAGTAATTATTGTTTAAAAATTTGACACCTTCCTTAGTATGTGAATTTTCTGTCTTAATCCCTGCTGCATCCACATCATCTTGGATAACTTGGTAAATACACAAGGGGGCTAAAGAAAAGTTGCTAAAACGTGGGAGCCAGTGAGTGAAATTGAACCTTCACTCTCAGTACCAAACGAGAGGCCCCAGCACCTTCGAGAGCTCTTACTACCCTACAACACCTAACTCCTCCTTCCAAAGAAAGCTGAAGTCTACCTATAATGACCAGAATAACTTATTTTAAAACTCCCCATCTTCATATGCCAAAAGGTAAGGGCAACCCTATGGCAGAAAATAAAGAATAATATTTCAAATAATTAAGCACAGACTAAACAGCAGCACTGGGGAGTAGCAGACTCAGGTTCTCTGTCCTGCCACTAATAGCTGGAAGATCTTGCATAAGTCACTAAACTCCCTAGGGCCCTCAGGTGCCTCACCTATAAAAAGATGGGGTAAAACTTGATCACTTCTAATGCCCCTATTAGCTCTAATACTATAGGAGTCCATGGAAAGGAAAATGAACAAAGAATCAGGTTGTTTTCTCTTTCTTCCATTTACTAAACAAATGTTACTAGATGCTAGTAGCAGAGAATTATGTGTTCACCAAACAAATCCATTTTGTTTTTTTCCTGAGACGTACATTTCCCAAGTTCACTTGAAACTAATAGGCACATTGCCCTGATTGGTGTAGCTCAGTTGGTTGGAGCGTCATCAGGTTCGATTCCTGGTCAGGGAACATGGCTGGGTTGTGGGTTCAGTCCCTGGACGGGGCGCTTGCGAGAAGCAACTGATCGGTTTTTCTCTTGCGTCAATGTTTCTCTCTCTCTCTCTCTTTCCCTTCCCCTCTCTCTAAAAATAAATAATAAATACATTTTTTTAAAAGAAAGTAGTAGGCACATCTGTGGAACTGAGTTCTGACCAGTAGGGCATGAGTGGAAGTGATGTGCACCATCCCCGGCCTGGCCCATAGCATCACCTGTACAACCCACGTGCTCATGCTCTGCCCTCACCTGTCAGCCAGAGACAGATGATCCGCAGAAGGGTTCCAAGGCCCTAGAGAATGGCAGTGTCACTGGATGAAAGACATCTGTGTCACTCAATGTCTACATGGAACAGAGCGCTCCCTCTCCATAGCAGGAAATAACCTAAGTTAAAACACTGGGATTTGGGGTCTTTGTTATAGCAGATAGCTTACTCTGACTATGTAATTCTTTATATACCTTTAACCACCTGAATGGTAGATATTACTATTTATATTTCGCTGATGAAAAAATTGAGTCTCAGGAAAGGGAAGTTGCTCAAGTCACACAGCTTTAAAGTGTCACAAGCAAGATTTGAACCTATGAATATCTACCTTCAAATTTCATCTTCTTTACTCTTTACCATGAGATTGCTACCAAAGCCCCTCTATATCCCTCTCCTTACTCCTGGATACCTTTACCTGCTGTGAACGGTTCCTGTAGGTGCTGTTCCTACATAAACTTATTACTGAGAAGCAGTGCAAAGTATGGCAAATAGGCCCACCTAGAAACTATCAGCAAGGGAAGACAGAACCCAGCTTCGCTGCAATCAAGTATGTCCTTGGATCTGACTCAGTCTGTCTGTGAACAGTAGAATATTAAATCGCCCACCAAGACCAGATCATCAGAAATACCAATAACGTGCTCTATGAAATAATAAGAGGGTGACTTTACTGTTTTAATTTTCCCTTAAGAGTCAGTCTGACATCATTAAGAGTGACCTTTAAATGCTAATCAAAAATGCAGTATTTCCAAGTCTGGAGACGAGTATTTGTATGTTAATTAATTCTGAGGATAAGAAAATCAGCTTCAAATATGAGGTGTCAAAAGGACACAGAGTTCCTTTGCAGAGGAAAAGGCTGTAGCAGACACATAATTAAATTACCTGGTTTTAAGAGTTTTTTAAAAAAGCTATCAATTGCAATGCAAGTTCATATTGCCTCTTTGTGAAGAGTGCATTTTAGTGAAAGGACCAAAATGCAGATTTTTCAATATCAATGCCCTTTTAACCAGTGCTCTCGGCTTTGACGAGAACGACG
>PVJI01013677.1:0-46965 GCA_004026765.1 Micronycteris hirsuta
GTAGATGGGTAGGCACAAAACCTTTAAAGGAGGCCATTTGAGAGCGATGAAGGGCTAAAGGAAGAGAGACGGACTGTTAGGCCGGATAGGAGGAGCTCAGAGAAAGAAAGAGCAGGGAAACCTGAAATGGAGAAAGCCTCAAGGAGAAAAAGGACCTTGACTTGGGCCTTTGAGAATGTACAGGACTTTAGAAGGAAGGAGGGAAACCAGTTTGAATGGTATGCCCACCAGGTGTACCATACTCCATGATAATTAGCTGCAAAGTCCAGCTGTAGTGCAATCCATGGATAAGAATAGATCAGAAAATCATTGTGGATTCTACATATGTATGTTTCAGTATAAATTTGTCATAGAATTGATTAGTCTCCTTGTAATAGAAAAAATTTATATGTTACAGAGTAGGCTCAGGTTTCCTTTTCTCACCATCCCAATTGTCTTACTCTTCTCCGGGGTTAACCATTATTATCAGTTTTATTTTATTCTAGATCTCTAAGTTGTGTACCTGTTTAAAAAATGTATGGAAATATGTAAAATATTGTTTCGTGTTTTTTTACATAAATATGCTATCACACTATAGGTACTATTTTGCAACTTGGTGTATTTAATCAAATTGTATGGGATGTCTTCATGTACATTCATAGAATTCTATTTTATTCCTTTCACAGTGGCATTCCTTTAATTAGCATGATAGTCTGTATTATGGATAAACCGCATTTTATTTTACCAAATCACTATTGGTAGTCCTCTAGGTTGACTCCAGTGTTTTGCTACCTCAAATAATGCTGCATGGAACATCCTTGGAACCCATTTACAGATATTAATCTAGGGCATCATTTAACTATGATAATTAAACCAATGATGTTGGTGTGAGAACAGATGTATTGCTGTGACAGAACAGATTACCTGGAAACATTGATACCTTTAAAAATTGAATAATCAAAAATCATTGGGAAGAGAGAACATTAAAAGAGACCCATATACCTCTAGGAATTTAGAATGTAATAAAATAGCATATCAAATCAGTGGGGAAAGAGTGGACTCTTTAATCATTAATATTAGGAAAATTAGTTATATATTTGGAAGAAACTAAAAATACCAAGAATAATATAGGAAATTATTTTAGACCACTTTTTGGGGAGCATTTTTCCTAGGCATGACATAAATGCCAAAGTTCACAAAGGAAAAGGTTGATGCATTGACATTTGGATAAAATATTTCCAACATACCAAAAAATACTTAGTAATTAAGAATAAAAAAACAACCTAGTAGAAAGGGACAAATTCACATAACAAAAAACATGAAAAGCCCTATTACACAAATTGAGTAAAATGTTTACGTGCTGGATTTACCCCCAAAAAAGTATAAAAAGTTAATCCAGTGTTGCCAAAGGTGTGGATGAATGAGCTTTCACATTTTTGCTGGAAGTTCAAATTAAAGTTCTTTACAAATTTGCTTCACTAAAGACTAAGCAGCAAATCCTTTGAACAGTTCCCACTTCCTAATGCTCTAGTATCTGTACACTGACGTCTATTACAGCATTTCTGTAATGAAATATTGGAAATAACCTGAATGTTCATTAATATGGGAGTGGTTAAATTATGGTATCTAGAGATTACAGAATGATGGAGACATTAAAAAGCATGAGCCTAGGTATGTGGAGACAGATGGAGGTCCATGATAAAATGAGAAAAGGTACACAGCAATGTGTTTCACCTTTGTCAAGACCAAGTAAATGCATGGTATATACTGTATATAATACATTTTAAAAAGTGTTACTTGTGTAAATGTGTACATAAAAATATTTGACACCATACACGTTCTGGGATTGGGGAGAGGAGATGGTAAGGAGAAAACCCACATCATCATCATATATTGGTATTCGTAGGTATGTAAAGGAAAGAGCACTCAATAAATAGTGCCACAACATAATTTTGGGGAAAGTATATAGATTCACTCTATAACTTAGTAAATTATAGGTAGATTAAGGAATTAGAACAGATAATCCATAAAAGCATGCCATCTTATTTTTTAAACTTAAGGGGGAAAAAGACTGCATAAAATTTCATCAACATCAGAGGTATAAATGTTGAAATCACTAAGAACCAATTCAAATAAATGAACAAGATCTAAAGTATAAATGGCAAATAGACATTTTTTTCAGTGTTGGAACATCAATGTAGAAATGCAAACTGAAAAATCAAGCCCATTCTCTACCAAATTCACATTAAATGAGAGTAGCCATAGAGTGCTGACCAGTGTGTGAGGTGGGAAATTGGTAAAGCTTTTGGGGTAAGTAATTGGCAACATACTGCTTTTTGACCCACAAATTCTCTGGGAATCAGGAATAATATGAAAGGGCAAAGTGTTTTACTAATTTTTTTAAAAGATTTTATTTTTAGAGAGGGGAAGGGAGGGAGACAGAGAGGGAAACAGCAATGTATGGTTGCTCCTCACATGGCCCTCACTGGGGAGGTGGCCTGCAACCCAGGCATGTGCCCTGACTGGGAATCGAACCGGGACTGTTTGGTCCCCAGCCCGCGCTCAGTCTGCTGAGCTACACCAGCCAGGGCGCAAAGTGTTTTAATAATTATAGGATAAATTGAGGGGGTTGAAATAGCACTTTTATTTATTTTTTTTAGAGGGGAAGGGAGGCAGAGAGAAACATCAATGTGTGGTTGCCTCTCACATGCTCCCTACTGGGGACCTGGCCCACAACCCAGGCATGTGCTAGACTGGGAATTGAACAGGCAACCCTTAAGTTTGCAGGCCGGCACTCAGCCACGGAGCCACGCCAGCCATGGCAAAATAACTTTTTTAAAGGGAAGATCTGAAATTTGATATCCAGTAGGAGCTCACCTCTATAAGTGAGCATTTACACAAAAATTAAAGACAGGAAACTAATACAAACACAGATGTGTGTTCACAATGTCTGGTGTACCCTAGAGCTTGACCTGTATAGAGAACAAGTAGAAGGTTTGACGACTTATTCCTAAACAATGCTTGCATGTCCCCCTTTGGTTGAATCACCCCACTTGGATTCACTATAGTGTACCCCACCGGGGATATAAGTGCAAAATACTTTTAACCCAAGATCTGTGGCAAATGGAAATTAGTGGTGTAGTTCCATAAGCAAAACTAACACAAGAAACATTACATACTAAGCTCTGGAGTACTGTTAGCTTCATATGGTATTGAAGATGGGAGAGGCCTAGGGGATGGGGCTACAGCAGTTAGGGGAGATTTAAAGGAAATGGGACTTTCATGGTACATAGATAAGGGAGATGAAGGGAGGAAGCATGATTGGAGTAAAAAGGAGGTTATGGTGTACTAAGCTAGTAGACAAAAGCCTGAAATTGAAGAAGGGGACTGGCAGATTGAAAATTTAAGGCAGCTTAAAGCACTATAGAGTATCAACTTTTTAAATGAAGGATGTATCCAGCACATCTATCACCAGTCTATGGAAGCAGTGTAAGCTGGGGAGGGAGGTATAGAGTGCGGTGACCTGAGTAAAGTTATCCATAAACTTGTATGACAGCTAGGACCCAGACATCAAAAGGATGGATATTCTTTTCCTTTCATGACTGGCTTGTGACTCCCAAGCAGTAATAGTTGCTTGATCTGTAGGATACTCTGGTGAAAGTGAAGGTACTGACACAGTTCTTTAGAAAGGCTTTCTCTGGCTTTATTCACTGGCCACAAGCCTTAACTAGTGGTACAGGTATTTTTTTGTACAATGTCAATCAACTTTGGACTTTATATGCATGATAGAAGTGTTTGTAGAGAATGACAAAATTCACCCACTTAATGAGAGCCAGGTAGAATTCCTTTATACACACACACACACACACACACACACACAATCTATATCAAGGACACATAGTAGGTTCAGCTGTCATTCTTAAGTTCCCTTTAAGGAAATGTGGATAACCAATGTGGCTTCCAAAATAGTTCCTGTTCGGACTGGCTCTACTTTTTGTATCATACAGTCTGATCAGCACTAGGTTATCTTAACTTTATTTAGTTTGTAGATTAACTATCCCCTTGTTTTGTGGAAGCTCTGTACTATATTATTATACCCAGGTGGGTTTTCTGGATTTCACCTATATTAACTAAATTTTCTGATGTCCTCAGGTACTGTATCCCCATCACAATTTTTTTTTAAGATTTTATTTTTAGAGAGGGAGAGAAACAGTGTGTGGTTGCCTCTTGCACGCCCCCTAGTGGGGACCAGGCCTGCAACCCAGGTCTGTGCCCTACCTGGGAATTCAACCAATGATCCTTTGGTTTGATGGCTGGCACTTAATCCACGGAGCCATACCAGCCAGGGCTCTATCACAGTTTTTTTTAGAAACATTATTTTGTCACCATAATAGCTTACAATAAAATGTCACGGTACACTGGTCAGTGATCCTTCACAGGATATATCTGTTTATCCCTCAGCCAGAAGGCTTCAGATTTCTAGAAGGTCTATATTCACAAATTTTGATGCTCTCTGAGGACCACGGTTGCCCTTTAATTTCTGCTCAGAGCTTTGTCCTTTCAGTTAGAGTATATTGTTTGCTTAATGAAAGTGCTAGTACCCAGGTCTCTCTTCCCAATAACTGACTTCTGTGATAAAGGGCTGTAGTTTTCTCGCATTGTTTACTTATTTCCCCTCAAGGCTTCCCTGACACCTGCACACATTGTCTTAAGGGCTAGGGGTTGGCCAAAAGGCTTTTTCTGTGGGTGAAAGTTGTACCAGGGAAACCTGGTTTAACCCTGGTCCACTGTCCCTCATTCTTCCCTAGAGATTACCCTGACCTTAACAGTCTGATATTTCTCCATCAAGATAGTTTTCTATGTACTTACACATGTCAGTTTAAACTACAGAAATTGGATCACACTGTACTTTAGAACCAATACTGATGCTTATTTCTCTCCCTTGCTGTCTTCTCTTTGGGATCCTGTTGTACAAATTATATGCAGTCTGCCTATTTATCTAATAATATATAATTGAACATCTTTCCATGTCAGTACATGGATCTCTGCTTAATTCATTTGAATGTTTTTCCATAGTGTGCATACATAATTTATATTATCATTTCCCTATTGAAGAATACTTAGGTGTTTCCAGTTCTCCAGTATTAAAAACACCATTGCAATGAATATCTTTTGTGTCCTTGTTCACATGTGCAGGTATTCCTGCAAGGTCATATGCTAGCTGTTTAATCATATCGTATTTATGAAATTCTTAACATGAAGAAGCCTGTGAGGGCTATGGTTAATTTGCCACATTCTCTAGATGAGAAAAAGAGGCTAGCAGAGCTTACATAGCTTGCCTGAGGCCTCACAACTCATCTATAGTGGATCCTAATTGAAATAGTATGTTTAAAAGCAGAACTCATTTTTTTCCTCTGATGCCACAATTGTAAACTGCGTGTTTATAATTAGGTTATTTTTTTCTTGTATTTCACAAAAGTTTGTCTTCATTGCAGATACTGCTTTCCTTTCTAGGTTGTCTCCCCCACCTCATCCTTCCAGACCATCCTGAAAGATCTGTAAGATTCCATTTGGGAGAACACTAGTTCTTGAGAGAGCAAGAAGGAAGAGGATTATGTAAGTCTAGGGAATTGTTGCATCAGTCACACCATAAGAATCATAGAACACTATTTTTTCCATCTTATATTACTAGACCACTCTGTTGTATTTTACACTGTAGATTGTTTCTTTTCCTTATTGAAACTCAGCTTCTTTTCTAAGATAACGTTTGCCTAATTCCCGTATGGCTACTTTGACTACTTCCGTTTTATCTGTGGTCTCTCTCTGCTCGTGCCTTAAGTAACATTCTTTCCTAGTTTCTTTGAGAATCCCATACTTGGTTCAGTTTTTCTTCCTCTGATTTTGTGCCTCATAATTTCCACTACTGTCTTTGTAATGATTACACTCAGATCTCCATTTCTGGGTCTGGCCTCTCACCTGAGCTTTAAAGTCATATATTTAACTGTATGCCTCACATTCAATATTTAGATCCAGTACTGAAATTCTTTCCTTTCTAATCCATTTTCTCCTCGATGAAGTCTCATTTGGAGATAATATTAATGACATGATTATCCATTCTGAGAACCTAGAGTCTTCAATGACTTCTCCCTCACCAATTTATTACCCACTCCAACAAGCTATCACTGAAAGTGGTATGATGTACCATTTCTTGTTTGCTCCCAAAATATTCTGTCTGTAATATTATACTAACCTTGTTGTTTTATTTTGATCATATCATAAGGTATATGAATGTCTAATCACTGTAATTAAATTTTTTTAATTACTTTATTGTTGTTCAATTACAGTTATTTGCATCCTCTCCCTCCCCTCCCCCCTCCCCCCCACTGTAATTAAATTTTTTAAAAAATATTATGTACCTTATGATGAAATCACGATAAGTTTACCTGCCATCTGACACCATACATCGTTATTGACTATATTCCCTATGCTACACTTAACATTCCCATAACTAATTTTATAACTGGTAGTTTGTACTTCTTAATCCACTTCACCTTTTGCACCCATCCTCCCACCCCCTTTCCCTGTGGCAACCATCAGTTTGTTCTCTGTATCTGTGAGTTTCTGTTTTGTTCATTGACTTGTTTTTTAGATTCCACATGTAAGTGAAATCATATGGTATTTGTCTTTCTCTAACTACTTTACTTAGTATAATAATCTCTAGGTCTATCCATGCTGTTACAAATGGTGAGATTTTACTCCTTTTTATGGCTGAATAACATTCCATTATAGAGACGTACCGCATCTTTATCCATTTGTCTATTGATAGACACCTGGTTTGCTTCCATGTCTTGGCTATTGTAAATAACATTGAACACAGAGATGCATATGTCTTTTTCCGTTAGTGTTTTTGATTTCTTCAGATAAAAACCCAGAACTAAAATTGCTGGGCCATATGGTAGTTCTATTTTTAATTTATTTAGGAACATTCATACTGTTTTCTGTAGTGGCTGCACCAGTGTACAATCTCACCACTGTCCTTGTTGTTTTATAATTGTCACGTTAAATATTTGAATCCCTAGCTCATAGCATAGTACCTGTTCTGAAGCAGATATGCAGTAATTTACAATGACTTAGATTAATGAGTAGATGAAGTACCTACTTATTATTTTATTGCTGATTCCAAACTAACCATTAAAAGTCAGTGCTTCTATTAATTCGATTAATTTCTCAGGCTTAAAATTGCAGAGTCACTTTTGACTCCTCCCTCTCCTTCAATTACCACATTCTATATTCAGTCTTTCTTAACTCTCATCACCCTAGTTTAGGCCTACCTAGACTTTATACAAAACTTTTACTCTTGCTCATTTTGCCTCCAGTTAACTAAATCTTTCTTAATTCTTTCATGTTTTATTTTTTCTGTTGGGAAATCTTAAATTTCAGTTCCACTGCCTTTTGTAGTTTCTTTCCCATTTAATTTATTTTTTCTTCAAAATTATATTCCTGTCTTTTGAGTGGTATCAAAAAGAGAATTTTGGGGCAAGTCTTAATTTTTGGATGGTGATGGTAAAAGAGAGAGGGAGGAGGTAGTAAATCACTTAGAAATGGTCTTGAAATAGGATTTGAAATTCAAATTCCAAGAGAATGTGCTTTATGAAGCATAGTGTGTTAAAGGTCACCAGAGAAAACAACCAAGTAAAATACTTTATATGTTACAGTGGTTGAAATAAAAACAGGGTTGAATGAGTTCCAGAAAGCAGAGTTCTCAAACTCGTGGACAACAATCTACAGAAGAAGACAACTTCAAAAAACCAACTAGAAGCAATATGCAAAGAAGTAAGATGAGAGGGGCCTCGTCAGGAAAGAAGACAGCTGGTCCACAGCAGAAAAATCTGGAACCAGCCCTCCCCGGCAGATGGGGGGGTCGCTCTGCAGAGAACCCCCCTTCAGGATCTGTGAGGAAGACCAGAAAGAATAAACAGAAGACTCCTGGAAATGGAGATGGTGGCAGTACCAGTGAAGCCCCTCAGCCACCTAGGAAGAAAAGGGCCCGGGCTGACCCCACTGTTGAAAGCGAGGAGGCATTTAAGAATAGAATGGAAGTGAAAGTGAAGATCCCTGAAGAATTAAAACCATGGCTTGTTGAGGACTGGGACTTAGTTACCAGGCAGAAGCAGCTGTTTCAACTCCCAGCTAAGAAAAATGTAGATGCCATTCTAGAAGAGTACGCAAGCTGCAAGAAATCACAAGGAAATGTCGACAATAAGGAATATGCGGTGAATGAAGTTGTTGCAGGAATAAAAGAATACTTCAACGTGATGTTGGGCACTCAGCTTCTCTACAAATTTGAGAGGCCCCAGTATGCTGAAATCCTCTTGGCTCACCCTGATGCGCCAATGTCCCAGGTTTATGGCGCGCCACACCTACTGAGATTATTTGTAAGAATTGGGGCAATGTTGGCATATACGCCCCTTGATGAGAAGAGTCTTGCATTATTGTTGGGTTATCTGCATGATTTCCTAAAGTATCTGGCAAAGAATGCTGCATCTCTGTTTACTGCCAGTGATTACAAAGTGGCTTCTGCTGAGTACCACCGCAAAGCCCTGTGAGGGTCTACTGACCACTCTGCTATTATGTCTGGTATCTGTAAACACTCTTTTTGTTCTTAGTCTTTTTCTTGTATAATTGATGTTCCTTAAAATTATTAATGTTTAACAGGGCTTATATTTGAGTTTTTCTGTTTCGTTTGAAACAGAAAATAAAAGGAGTACAAGCTCCTTTTCTCATTGCAAAGTCGCTACCAGTGTATGCAGTAATTAGGCAAAGAAGAAACATTCAGTAGAACATTTTCTTGCATAGTTGACAACATTGCTTGAATGCTGGTGGTTCTATCCCTTTGACACTACACAATTTTCTAATTATGTGTTAATGCTATGTGATAAAATGCCCTGATTCCTAGTGCCAAAGGTTCAACTTAATGTATATATCCGAAAACCCATGCATTTGTGCTCTTTTTTTTTAATGGTGCTTGAAGTAAAACAGCCCATCCTCTGCAAGTCCATCTATGTTGTTACTTAGGCATTCTATCTTTGCTCTAATTGTCAAAGGATGGTGGTTTGTCTCATGGTTTTTGTATTTGAGTCTAATGCACGTTCTAACATGATAGAGGCAATGCATTATTGTGTAGCCACGGTTTTCTGGAGATGTTGATATTTTAGGAGCTGTATTTCAGATCTTAATAAAATCTGTTTCTAAATTTCAAAGCAAGTAATTTGCAGTGTGTCTTTAATGCTACTGAGGCTGCAAGTCAGCAGGCTTAGGAAAGACCTAAGTGTGGTATCAAAGAGATGTTCTGACTGCTTCTAAATTCCTTTTTTTGTTGGGTATGGCAGCCAGGAGTGTGCCCTGCCAGGCCAGTTGCCCCCTCTCTCCTCTTAATGTGGCTTGTCACTGTGGGGATTGCTTTCTAATGCTGCCTAGAAGAGCCATCTTTGTTCTCTTCTGTCTGTCCCTTATGAGTTGGGCTGGTATAATGGGATATTTAGTGTGTATAACAGTACCTTACACTTTCGCTTTGCTCTTTCCCACCAGAGGAAGCACGTGCAGTCCCCTTCAGTATTACAGCCATCAGAAATACTTGTAGGCCCTATCTGGGTAGCTAGCTCAGTTGGTTAGAGCGTTGTCCCAATACAGCAAAGTCGCAGGTTCAGTCCCCAGTTGGGGCACATACAAAAATCAACCAATGAGTACATAAGTGGAAGAGTAAATCAATGTTTGTTTCTCTGAAGTCAATACAAAAATCTTTTAAAAAATACTTGTAGATTTTGGTCCAAGGAGAGTAGCTTTCCCTAGTTTCAGCATTAATGTCCTGTTCCTTGTTTTTATAATCCCTGGGACATAGCACTGGCAATCCTAGAGTAGGGGATCTGTGGAGGAGAAGGATAGTATTGGATGCCTGTATTTATAAATCTATCTTACATGGAAATTTCTCAGTCAAACTAACTTTTGTTTCATAACCATGTTTTATATTTCTTCATTTTTCAATTATAGTTGACATGCAATATTAGTTTCAGGTATATGACTAGTGATTAGCCATTTATATACCTTATAAAGTGATCACCATAATAAGTTTAGTAATCATCTCTCATTGTACAGTTATTGCAATAATGAATATTCCCTATGCTGTATATTATATCCATGTGACTTTTTTTTTGTAATTTGCAGTTTGTACTTAATCTATCATCTTTTTTGCCCATTTCCCCACCCCCTCCCTCATGACAATATTTTCTGCAGCCTGGTTACTGCAAAAAATTTGGAAAACATAGTAAGAACAAATATGGAAATAAGAATCACATGTAATACCACTGGATCAGTTCAGGGTCCCAGCAAGAAGTAAGGGACTCAAAATGGATGATATGAGGGGCTTAATAATGAATTTTTTTTCCAAGATGTCAGCAGAGGAGTAGGGTCATTGTGTGCATTAGTCTCCTAGGGCTGCCTCATTCAGGTACCATAGACTGGGTGGCTTAAACACAGAAATTTATGTTCTTGCAGTGCTGGAGTCTAGAAGTCTGAGATCAAAGTGTCAGCAGGTATGGTTTCTTTTGAGGCCTTTCTTGGCTTGTAGAGGGCCACCTTCTTCCTGTGACTTCGCATGGTCTTTTCCTCTGCACCTATCTGTCCTAATCTCCTTTTCTTATAAGGAACCCAGTCATTTGATTAGGGCCCACCCTGATGACCTTATTTGAACTTAATTTCCTCTGCAAAGCTTCTGTCTCCAAGTACAGTCTCGTTCTGAGGTACTTGGGGTTATGACTTGTACATAAGAATTTGGAGGTGACACAGTTCAGCCTATAACATGGTGTTACTACCTCTAGGTAAAGAGGGGGGAGGGAATAGGAGGAGGGAATGTCGGGGAGGGGTACAAATGGGGATGACAGGAAGGAGAAGGGTGAGGAGAGGAAGTGGGAGCAGTGGGGGGCTTACTGGAATGGTAGACAGTTGTACAGAAAGGGCCAACTAACAGCAG
The DNA here is from genome assembly GCA_004026765.1 of Micronycteris hirsuta. Classification (NCBI taxonomy): domain Eukaryota; kingdom Metazoa; phylum Chordata; class Mammalia; order Chiroptera; family Phyllostomidae; genus Micronycteris; species Micronycteris hirsuta. The sequence goes on from PVJI01013677.1 coordinate 11,006, forward strand.
CTGTGATCAGCTGTGATCTTAAGGATGTAGTCAGCTCACAGAGACCTTAAAAAGAATCAAAGAAGGAACCCAGGATGGGAGTGGGGAGGATAATAACCAGACCTCACTCTTTCCTCCTGTTTATCTGCTGCTGGCTATTTCCCTTTGGCCAAGCTGGAAGCCAGAGGGCAAGGAAGTCTTTGGTGTAGTCTATATAGACTCAGCCCAGAAGAAAAGTAGAACAGGGAAAAAATGACAGATTTTTAGTATACACGTTCCTGAAATAACCATACTTAATACTTTGCCATGTATTCTTAGAATTATGTCCTCTGTGGGAGCTAGGGCCTACAACTAGATGAGTTCTTAAGAACTCATAGGACAGTTGTAAAATAGGTTGTTACACTCACGAAACACTATGAAGGTTTGTTTCCATTGTTATTGAAACTCTGAATAGCCTCCTAGTGAACAGATGGGTGTTAGAAATATCATATTTTAAACTTGTCTTTAACTGAACATAAATATGACCCTGAGATCCAACCATAGCATGTTAGTGGGATATCTGTTTAAGTTATTATGAGGCATCCCCATTTCCATTAGCTGTACAAACAACCTATGGTGTTATCTAGCACCAAATCCTGAGGAACTCCCTCACTATCATCAGATGTTTGTCCACACTGACTAGGGATGAGATGCTCATTTACAGTATCTGCAGCTCCCTTGTCCCTGCTTCCTCTATCCAATCCTCTGGTTAGGGGAATCTTTGGCAAAACTATGTGCCCAGCTTCCCTTAGCCCACCACAGTCTCCCTTGGGTCCTGACATGGAGAAATACTCATCTCTCTGCTGTAAGGACCCAGAAACCCTGACCTCTCTTCGCTTAATGCTCTCAGATACCCTCCATTCCCATCCAGGGACATCTGTCTTGATTTCATCGAGGAAGATAATCTTTTCCAAAATATAAAAGACACTAGCTTCCAGCAGCTTCTACTTCTCAGCCCTGACAAAAACCTCCCTCTCCTGGATCTGGAGGAAATGGGAGAGAGAAAAATGTAAGAATACAATACACATGTTAGCATCTTAATGACTGATGATTCAGTATTTTCCAGTTCATAGGTGGTTTATTTTTATTTTAACTGATTTCTTCTTGTTAATGGTTTCCTTTAAATAAAAAAACACCATACCATAGGAACATTCAAGAGAGGCCTAAAGTACTTTATTAGGACCTAAATCAGACTATCCCATTGATAAAATAAAGCAATTATAATAAGTGTACCCAAACTATTACCCAATCTCTGTTGTTTTAGCGAGGTTCTCGATTTTCAAACTACACAAGTGGTGTACTTTCATCTAACCATCTAGATGTCTAAATGGCTTCCCTTCTAAAACTAAAGGGTATTTTTGAAGTACTGTATATTTTCCCCATGATGTTCAGCACCCAGCTGACATTGTGGGTCCATAATAAATAGCTGCTATGATTGTTATTTTCATCAATATCATTATCAACATAAATAAGCCCATTTTCTGTTCAGGAGAATGTATGTGGATTGGTACAGAAGCATATTGTGAAATAACTCTAATGACCCCATAAAAAGTAAAGAAGGTAGCCATTAAAAATAAGGCCTGTCTTAAGACAAATTTCTGGCACAGAATAAATGTTCAAACATGATCATTCTTTCTCTCTTCCCAAAAGGAAAAGGTGAAAAATACATTCCTAGGATCTGTGGTTCTCAACCTGGGGTACACACACTCTTAAGGTCTTTTTTTTTAAGATTTTATTTATTTATTTTTAGAGAGAGGGGAAGGGAGGGAGAAAGAGAGGAAGAGAAACAGCAATGTATGGTTGCCTCTCACATGGCCCTCACGGGGACCTGGCCTGCAACCTATGCATGTGCCCTGACTGGGAATCGAACCGGGACCCTTTGGTCCCCAGCCCGTGCTCAATCCACTGAGCTACACCAGCCAGGGCTTAAGGTCTTTAAAGATACCATTAAGAACTAAAGAGCTCTTGCCCTGGCCCGTGTGGTACAGTTAATTAGAGAATCGTCCCATAACTGAAAGGTTGAAGATTCAATTCCTGGTCAGGGCACACAGCTAGGCAGCAGATGCGATCCCAGTCTGGGCACCTACAGTTGTGTATGGGAGGCAACCAATGGATGCTTCTCTCTTGCATTGATGCTTTTCTCTCCCTCCCTCTTTAAAAGCAATGGAAGAGCATAGAGATCAGGCTGAGAGCTCTGGGTGGTAACTGCAGTGGGGACAGGGATATGTACAGGTGGAAGACAGTATAGGGGAATAAATGGTAATGGATAAAAATGGAATTAAAAAAAAGCAATGAAAAAAAGTCCTCAAGTGAGGATTAAAAAAAAACTGAAGAGCTCTTTTCTCATTTCTTTCCTCCTCTTCCTTTTTTCCTAATGCACTAATTCATTATGAAGGTAACAGTTAAGCTAATACTTAGCAAGGCTAAATTAGTTTATTGCCTAAGCCCTGGAGAGCTACAATAAAAAATTGGCGGCAGCGTGGTAGAGTTGGGAGAAGGCAGAATTTTATTCAAAGCTGAGTTAGAGCATAGAGCTGGTCTCTTATTTATCTGTATAATCTTATTACTCATTTATAAAAGTAATTGAGTTTCAATTAGTGTTTCTGAACTGGGGAGAGAGGAATCTCAGTATTTTGCAAGGACCCTAAACCTGATCCCTCTCTGCTGCCTCACCACCGGGGCTCCCACTCTCAAGTACTGTCTCCTTAGAGTCATGGCATCCTGGTTTGCACAGGGCTTTCTCTCCAGGATCCAGGACTCTCAATGCTGTCTGCTCTGGAGTTGGCCAGGCAAGCTGCCTCTTGGACATGTGATAGAGATACCAGCCTTCTGTCTTGACAGGCACGTGCTGAGGGATCCAAGAACCAGGCTCTGGATGCTGTTGACCCTCCACCATCAATGCCTTCAAAAACATCTTCATATCAGTTCACAGCTTGACAGCCCTGGCCCCCAAGTCATGGGCTGGACTTGCAGCACATAGGGGTATTCGTACAGGTGGTGACAGCCTTTTCTCCTCAGTTGAAGGGCCACATGCTTTTGCAAGCTCCCTGTACCTATAGTCTCCTGTGCTTCTGGGCATGGGCTGATGCAGACATCACAAGCACTGCACCAGGCACACACACAGCTAAAGTCACTGCACAACCACGCCAACAGGCCAGAGCACATCCAAGGCCCTTTTGGGAGTCTGAGCAAGGTGGGTAGAGTGATGGGTGTGATCCTGTCTGAAGTCCATCCATATTTGGGATGGGGGGCTTCTTCACTGGAGTCTGAGAGAAGGGCCAGCCCCTTCTACTTCAGCTCCATGTTACCTGGTCAGGCCCAGGTCAGACATCTTCTTGCTCAAAGATGATTCCAACCAATGTTCCTAGTTAGAAATCTTTGGGGCTTTATGTCCTCCCCTACAAAACATTCCCCCAAAAGAGAAACAGAGAAGTAGGGGAAGGCAAAGTGCTCTGCATTCAGATGGGGACAGTCATCTCTTCCAGGTAAATATGTTCAGGGAAGCCCACCATCAGCCCAGGAGGGTCTGGGTGCCTGCTGTAGGCAGGAGCAAAGAAACCAAAAGTCAGACACTGTGGAGATGAGTGTGGTTTGTTGAACCTTTCCACATCCTGCCTGAGTGCCAGGTAGATGAACTCATCCAGTGAAACTGCCACAGTGAGCCCATGGACCTTCATCTCACTCCTGCCAGAATCCAGTCCTACCTGCCGTAACTTTAAAAACTGCTCTGGAGAAAACAAAGGTCCACTCAAATGACATCACGCAGTGAAAAAAGAAAAACAAAGTCAAGGGCGTAAGGCTGGCTTACCATTTTGTGGGCTGATTACCAAAGGAGGACTTTGAATTTATTTTTGATGCATTTTACTCACATTGGAAGGAAACAATACAGGCATTACATAATGTCTGTCATGGAACATACATCTTCCTATTTTGTCATCTCTCTTAGCTTTTTATTTTGTGTATAGTCTTGTTTTGCTGCAAGAAATCTAAATTTTAGGTAGTAAAATTGGTGAGGTTTTTAGATTCTTTAAAAATATGCTTGCAAAATAATTTCACCCTTTTAATTTGATACAATCATCATCTATTTATGCCATAGTTTATTCTTACTAGAATCTGGAGTATATTGTATACAGCACTGGCTCTGTGACATATGTGCTAGTTTACAGAAAAGCAGATTTAGTGGGTATGGGGTACAGCCCAAGTATCTGCACTTTCTAGAAATGATTTATTTTTAGAGAGAGGGGAAGGGAGGAAGAAAGAGAGGGAGAGAAACATCAATGTGTGGTTGCCTCTCATGTGCCCCCTACTGGGGACCTGGCCCGAAACCCAGGCATGTGCCCTAGACTGGGAATCGAACCAAAGACCCTTTGATTCAAAGGCCGGCACTCAACCACTGAGCCACACTAGTCAGAGCAGGTTTCTGCACTCTTAATAAGAGAAACAATATATAAAATATATAACCAGTGTTGGGGTCTTCTGGTCCAGATGGAGGTATAGATAAACATGGCTCACATCCTCACACAACCACATCAAAATTACAACTAAACTATAGAAAAACCATCACTCAGAAATGTCAGAAATCGAGTTGAATGGAAGTCCAACAACTACAGAACTAAAAAATCCACATCCATCCAGACTGGTAGGACATGCAGAGATGCAGAGACACAAAATGAGCTGCTCCCACACCTATGTGTGGTGTATAATAACTTGGGAGGTATATCTTGGGAATTAGAGATCCCAGCCACACACCAGGCCCCCCAGCCCAGGGTTCCAGTGCCAGGAAAGTAAGCTCCCATAATTTCTGGCTGTAAAACCAGCAGGGATTGAATTGGTGAAAGGAACTACTATGCCTCTTAAAGAGCCAGCACAAGGACTTACTCAGACTCACTCCCTCTGACCTCCAGCACCAGGATAGCAGCTTTGGGGGCACCAGTGGCATACAGGGAAGAACTGAAATGTCTGCCATTAGGGCGAGAGCTGGGGGACAGCTTTCTCTCAGACAAAAAGGCAGGCAGAGGCCATTGTCCCTTTTCTGAACCATCCCTCGACAGAACCACAAAGCTGGCAGGCAGGGGCCATATCTGACACTCCATCAACCCAGCTACCACTGTTTGCCCCCACCATGAGGAATCCCGAGGCTCTGCCCCACCCAACTTGTGGCCCACCCAAGGGGTTAACACTGGCTTTTACATATGAATGACTGGTCTCAGCTCAGGCTCCATATCTTCCTCAATCCTCTCAAACAAGCAACAAACAGCTTCAGTGAGCCCCCAGACCCCATACCACAGGCTAAGTGCCCCCAGGCCCAGCACTAGAAGTAGCCAGCTTAGGAACACAGTTTGGCTTCACCTGGGAAACTCCAAGCCCAGCACAAGAAGCACCCATTTGCAGACTGCTTTGTAGTTCATGCTGGGTGGCCATGGCCAGAACACAGGTGGTAGCTGACCTTGGCCTTCACCACCTGGGAAACCCCAGAGACTGCACACCCAGTGGACAGCTATGGACCTCATCAGAACACCACCACCCTACTCCTGTACAGCTGATCCTCTATAGAGGGAGGAGGTTGGCGGTCAGTGGTCAGTCAGTCCTTGCAGCTGACTGGCCTGGCTAAATCCCTCCAGATGACCTGACAACAGCAATTGAGTCTCAACTACAAGAGGAGGGTGTACTCAGCCAACACAAAGGGCGCACCTTTAGTACCCAGCTTAGGCTATTCCACTGGATCTTACAGGACAGCTACTACATTAGGCAACACTACCAAGACGCAGAGACAAATCAGCTCTACCCAATACATAGAAGCGAGCACAGGGAGGATGCAATAATGAGATAAAGAAACATGGTCCAAATGAAAGAACAGATCAGAACTCTAGGAAAAGAACTAAACAAAATGGAGATGAGCAATTGATCAGATGCACGATTTAAAACATTGGTTATAAGAATGCACAAGGAACTTAGTAAGTATCTCAACAGCATAAAAAAGACTCAGACAGAAATGAAGGATATACTAATGGAAATAAAGAACAATTTACAAGGAATCAATGGTAGAATGATGAAGCCGTGAATCAAAGCAATGATATGGAACATAAGGAAGCAAAAAATGTCCAGCCAACAAGGAGGTGTAGGTAGAAACCCTTCACTTCCTTGCACACCAAAAGGAGGATAACAACCAATCTAAAATCAATAAACAACCAGAAGTGCCAGAAAATCAAACTGCAAGGAGCTCTGACAACCAAGGAATTAAAGAAACAATCAAAGAGAACAACCAGACTGGTGTGCCAAGACAAAGAAATGTGTCCCAAATGGAAGAACAGAGCAAAGCTACAGAGAGAGAGCTAAGCAAGGAGGAGATAGCCAACTTATCTGATGGAGAATTTAAAGCCCTGGTAATCAAAATGCTCACAGAACTGATTGAGCCTGGTCAAAAAATTAAAAAACAAACAAACAAACGAATAAAAAAATGAATGAAAGATACCCAAAATGAAATAAAGCAAAATATTCAGGATCCAACAGAGACAGAAAGGAAACCAGGACTCAAAGCAACAATTTGGAACAAAAGGAAGACATAAACATCCAACTGGAACAGAATGAAGAAAAAAGAATCCAAAAAAATGAAGAGAGGCTGAGGAATCTCTGGGACAACTTGAAACATTCCAATATCCAAATTATAGAGATGCCAGAATGAGAAGAACAACAGCAAGAAATTGAAAACTTATTTGAACAAATAATGAAGGAAAACTTCCCCAATATGGCAAAGGAAATAGACTTCCAGGAAGTCCAGGAAGCCCAGAGTCCCAAATAAGCTGGACCCAAAGAGCAACACACCAAGGCATATCATCAAGTTACCCAAGATTAAAGATAAAGAGAGAATCCTAAAAGCAACAAGAAGAAAGGAGAGAGTTACCTACAAAGGAGTGCCCATAAGGCTATCAGCTGATTTCTCAAAAGAAACCTACAGGCAAGAGGGGCTGGAAAGAAGTATTTGAAGTCATGAAAGGCAAAGACCTAGATCCAAGATTACTCTATCCAGCAAAGCTTTCATTTAGAATGGAAGGGCAAATAAAGTGCTTCCCAGGTAAGGTCAAGTTAAAGGAGTTCATCATTACCAAGCCCTTATTATATGAAATGTTAAAGGGACTTATCTAAGAAAAAGGAGATAAAAAATGTGAACAGTAAAATGACAACAAACTCACAACTATCAACAAATTAACCTAAAAGAAAAGACAAACAATGAAAATAAGAACTAAGTAAACAACTAGAACAGGAATAGAATCAGAGAAATGGACATCACATGGAGCGATTTCAGTGGGGAGGGGAAGGGAGGAATGGGGGTAAAAGGTACAGGGAAGAAGAAGCATAACTGGTAGGCATAAAATAGACAGGGAGAGGTAAAAAACGGTATAGGAAAGAGAGAACTCAAAGAACTTATATGTACAACCCATGGACATGAACTACGGGGTGGGGGCGCTGGAGAGTGGGGGTGCAGGGTGGAGGGGGGATAAAGGGAGAGAAATTGGGAAAACTGTAATAGCATAATCAATAAAATATACTTAAAAAAGGAAGCTAAAAACAAGTAATTGGAAAAACAGGAAGAAAAGAGAATAAAAAAAATGAGGATAGTGTAAGCAGCCTCTGGGACAACTTCAAGTGTGCCAACATCTGCATCAGAGGGCTGCCAGAAGGAGAAGAGGCAGAGCAAGAAACTGGAAATCTATTTGAAAAAAAATAATGAAAGAAACCTTCCCTAATTTGGTGAAAGAAATAGACATGCAAGTCCAAGAAGCACAGAGAATCCCAAACAAGATGGATGCAAAGAGGCCCCTCCAAGACACATCACTATTAAAATTCCAAAGGTTAAAGATAAAGACAGAATCTTAAAAGCAGCAACAGAAAAGTAGTTAGTTACCTACAGGGGAGTTCCCATGATTGTCAGCTCATTTCTCAAAAGAAACTTAGCAGAATTCCAGCCAAGATGGAGGCATAGGTAGATACACTTTGCTTCCTAGCACAATCAAAAGAAAGACAATGACAAATTTGAAAACAAAAATCAACCAGAACTGCCAGAAAATCAAACTGTATGGAAGTCTGACAACAAAGAAGTTAAAAAAGAAACATTCATCCAAACTGGTAGGAGGAGCAGAGATGGGCAACTGGGGCAGAGAGGACCTGCGGCAAGGCTGTGACTGAAGGACTAGGGCAGGTGAGGTGGTGGCTGGCAGTCCCACAGTTGCATGTGGATAAACTGGAAGGAACAACTGGGGAGCGAGACAGATCACACAACCCAGGGTTCCAGAGAGGGGAAATAAAGCCTCAAATCTTCTGACTGTAAAAACCTGTGGGGATTGTGGAGGCGGGAGATACTCCCAGCCTCAAAGGACAGTTGGTTGGAGAGACCCACAGTGGCCTAGAATGTACACAAACCCAACCACCCAGAATCAGCACCAGAAAGGCCCAATTTGCTTGTTAGTAGTGGGAGAAGTGACTGAAAGCCGGCTGAGTTCAGAGCAAGCGACACTGTCCCCCTGGCCCCTCCCCAACATATGGTGTCACAACACAGAGAAGTGGGTTGCCCTACCCTTGTGAATACCTAAGGCTTCGCCCCTTACAATGTAACAAGTGAGCCAAGACAAAGAAATATGGCCCAAATGAAAGAACAGATCAAAACTCCAGAAAAACATCCCTGGCTGGTGTGGCTTAGTTGATTGAGTGCCAGCCTGTGAACCACAGGATCGCAGGTTCTATTCTCAGTCAGAGCACATTCCTGGGTTTCGGGCAAGGTCCCCAGTAGGGGGCATGTGAGAGGCAATCACACTTTGATGTTTCTCTCCCTGTCTTTCTCTCTCCCTTCCCCTCTATCTAAAAATAAAATAAATAGCCCTGGCTGGTGTGGCTCAGTGAATTGAGCACTAGCCTGTGAACCAAAGGATCACCGGTTCAATTCCCAGACTAGGGCGCACGCCTGGGTTGCAGGCCAGGTCCCCAGTAGGGGGCATGTGAGAGGCAATCACACTTTGATGTTTCTCTCCATCTCTTTCTCCCTCCCTTCCCTTCTCTGGAAATAAATAAATAAAATCTTTTTTTTTTATTTTTTAAGATTTTATTTTTATTTATTTTTAGAGAGAGGGGAAGGGAGGGAGACAGAGCGGGAGAGAAACAGCAATGTATGGTTGCCTCTCACATGGTCCTCACGGGGACCTGGCCTGCAACCTAGGCTTGTGCCCTGACTGGGAATCGAACCGGGACCTTTTGGTTCCCAGCCCATGCTCAATCCACTGAGCTACACCAGCCAGGGTAAATAAAATCTTTAAAAAATAAAAATAAATAAAATCTTTAATAAAAAAGATTCTTTAAAACAAAAACATCTCCAGAAAACAACTAAGTGATGAAGAGATAGCCAACCTTCAGATGCAGAGTTCAAAACACTGGTAATCAGGATGCTCACAGAAATGGTTGAGTATGGTCACAAAATAGAGGAAAAAGTGAAGGCTATGCAAAGTGAAATAAAGGAAAATGTACCGGGAACCAACAGAGAAGGGAAAGAAACCGGGACTCAAATCAATGGTTTGGAGCAGAAAGAAGAAAGAAACATTCAACCAGAACAGAATGAAGAAAGAATTCAAGAAAACGAGGAGAGGTTTAGGAACCTCTGGAACAACTTTAAACTTTACAACATCCGAATCATAGGGGTGCCAGAAGGAGAATAGGAAGAGCAAGACAGTGAAAAATTATTTGAAAACAAAATGGAGAACTTCCCTAGTCTGGCAAAGGAAATAGACTTCCAGGAAGTCCAGGAAGCTCAGAGAGTCCCAAAGAAGTTGGACCCAAGGAAGCACACACCAAGGCACATCATAATTACATTACCAAAGACTAAAGGAGAGAATCTTAAAATCAACAAGAGAAAAGGAGACAGTTACTTACAAGGAGTTCCCATAAGACTATCAGCTGATTTCTTAAAAGAGACCTTGCAGGCAAGAAGGGGCTGGAAAGAAGTATTCAAAGTCATGAAAGGCAAGGACTTACAACCAAGATTACTCTGTCCAGCAAAGCTATCATTTAGAATGAGAGGGCAGATAAAGTGCTTCCCAGATAAGGTCAAGTTAAAGGAGTTCATCATCACCAAGCCCTTATTTTGTGAAATGTTAAAGAGACTTATCTAAGAAAAAGAAGATCAAATCTATGAACAGTAAAATGACAATAAACTCAAAACTATCAATGACTGAACCTAAAAAAGGAACTAAGCAAACAATTAGAACAGGAACAGAATCACAGAAATGGAGATCGCATGGAGGATTATTAACAGGGAGGGGGAAGAGGAAGGTTGGGGGGAAAGGTACAGGGAATAAGAAGCATAAATGGTAGGTATGAAATAGAGAGGGGGAAGGTAAGAATCGTATAGGAAATGGAGAAGCCAAAGAACTTATATGTAGGACCCATGGACATGAACTAAGTGGGTGAATGCTGGTGGGAGGGGGGTTGCTGGGTGTAGGGAAATAAATGGGAGAAAAAAAGGGATAACTGTAATAGCAAAATCAATAAAATATACTTAAAATAAAATTATATATATATGAAACTTTGCAGGCTAGAAGGGATTGGCAAGAAATATTCAAAGTCATGAAAAGCAGAGATCTACAGCCAAGATTGTTCTACCCAGGAAAGCTATCATTTAGAATTCAAGGGCAGATAAAGTGATTCCCAGATAAGATAAAACTCAAGGAGTTCATCATCACCAAACCATTATTATATGAAGAGTTAAAGGGGTAGTTAAAGAATAGCCAGGGGGGGAAACATTGGTAGGAAAATCTCAGACATTTCACGCAGCAACATCTTCACTGATATGTCCCCTAGAGCAAGGGACATAAAGGAAAGAATAAACAAATGGGAGGGACTTCATCAAAATAAAAAGCTTCTGCACGGCTAAAGAAACCAGTATTAAAATAAAAAGAGAAACAACCATATGGGAAAACATATTTGCCAATGATACCTCAGACAAGGGTTTGATCTCCAAAATATATAAAGAATTCATACGACTCCACTCCAGAAGACAAAAAGCTGAATTAAAAAATGGGCAAAAGGCTTGAACAGACACTTCTCCAAGGTGGACATACAGAGGGCCCAGAGACATGAAAAGATGCTCAGCATCACTAGCCATCAGAGATGCAAATTAAAACCACAATGAGATACCACCTCACACCGGTCAGAATGGCCATCATAAACAAAGCAACAGATAGTTGTTGGAGAGGATGTGGAGAAAAGGGAACCCTACTGCACTGTTGGTGGGAATGCAGACTGGTGAAGCCACTGTGGAAAACAGTATGGAATTTCCTCAGAAAACTAAAAATGGAACTGCCTTTTGACCCAGCAATTCCACTGCTGGGATTATACCCTAAGAATCCTGAAACTCCAATCCAAGAGAACCTATGCACCCCAATGTTCATAGCATCACAATTTACAATAGCCAAGTGCTGGAAGCAACCTAAGTGCCCATTAGCAAATGAGTGTATCAAGAAACTATGATACATTTACACAATGGAATTCTATGCAGCAGAGAGAAAGAAGGAGCTTATACCCTTTGCAACAGCGTGGATGGAACTGGAGAGCATTATGCTAAGTGAAGTAAGCCAGGCAGTGAGGGACAAATACCATATGATCTTACCTTTAACTGGAACATAATCAACAAAAGAACAAAGCAAGCAAAATAGAACCAGAAACATTGAAATTAAGAACAATCTAACAATAGACGGGGGGGGGTCGGGGAGGGGACTGTGGGGAGAAGGGTTTTCAGGAACTACTATAAAGGACACATAGACAAAACTAAGGAGGAGGGTGGAAGCAAAAGAGGGAAGTGAGTGTGGATAGGGTGAAGGGGAGGGGAGGGGAGAAAATGCAGACAACTATAATTGAAGAATAATAAAGTAATAAAAAAAAAAAGAATAGCCAGGGGGATGTAAAGGACAGTACAGGAAATGGAGTAGCCAATGAATTTACACAAATGGCCCACAGACATAAACAAAGGGGTGGGGATTTTCTGAAGGAATTGGGGGTTGCTGGGTGGAGGGGGGCATAAGGGGAAAAATTGAGACAACCATAACAGCATAATAAATAAAATACAATTTAAAATAAAAAAATATGTAACCAATTTTAATTTAAAAATGAGGACTCAATATCCCGTCCCCTACTGTGATCCTCTTGAGATTGCAAATCATACCTTCTAGAGAAGTTAACACACTCAGTGAAGCTTACATAGTCAATTAAACAGAATTATGGTTGATGACTGAGTCATACTGTTAAAAAATTATTAACTACGACCTGTGTTTCTAGAATTAACTGGATTGCCCTGACCAGCTTGACTCAGTTAGTTGAGTGTAGTCCTACAAAGTGAAGGGCTGCTGGTTTGATTCCTGGTCAGGGCACATGCATGGGTTGTGGGCCTGGTCCTCAGACCAGGCATATGTGAGAGGCAACAGATTGATGTTTCTCTCACACATTGATGTTTCTGTCTCTCTCTTTCTCCTTCCCTTCTCCTCTGTGTAAAAATAAATAAATAAAATATTTAAAAGTAAATAAATAAAATAGAATTAATGGGATCAATAGAACAAAACCATAGGTTTTATAAGGGTAGTTTAACAGAGAAATCATGTCTGATACATATGCATATATGTATGTATATGCATATATATACTACTTTAATGACTTTCAAAGTGTTTTTCTTGATGTGGGTAAGGTACAAGGAAAAAGTTTTAGCTTGAGCGTTACCTTCCTCTTTAGTGCAGACAAGTTGAGCAAGTCAGCTGAATTGATAAGGCAAGCCTGACAGAAGAGAACTCACCCTAAAGTAAGTGTTAGACAATGAAAACCGAAATCCTTGGCGATTATTTGGGAAGCAGATTCCATTTCCAAGTATAAAGCATTGTGTCTGGCTCACAAATTTGTCTCCTAGCCCAGGTCCCAATGAACTCATGTTTGAGTCCAGAGGAGAAAAAGGAGGCTTTCAGAAAAACAAAACAAAACAAAACAACACAACCCCCCCCAAAACAGGAAGGACTATTTTGTTAAGAATTATTTAATACATTGAGTTTTAAGTAGCCCTAGGATGGTATCCACTTGGATGAATATAATTATTATTATACTTATTAATATTAAGGGGCATTCACTGAATATTTGTAGGAGATACAATTCAGCTTTGGCCCAGCAGGGACTCCAGAACAATCAGTGAGGCTTTGCACCTAGAGTGCCCTCTGATGGGCACCATGGAAGGAGTAGGACCAGAAGGGGCAGCTGTGCTCAGCAGACATGGCAGTATCCAAGGGAAGAGAATAGTAGGATATGGATAGAATGTGGCTCTCACCTAGATTCTCAAAAGAATTGTTTCTGATTGCATGTGAGCGCTCCTTTGGTTCTCAGCCACTGAATTTGAAGGGACTCTCTAGGGGTTGGGGTTCTGCATGTTGCGGGGCGGGGTGGATGTAAAACACCTCATTGCAGCTTTACCTTATTTGGTTCCACAGCAGTCCTGTAAGTCAAGTATTATTCCTATTTAAATGGGAAAAGATTAACCTTTAAACAAATATATATTTCTGCCTAAGAGATTCTGAAGAAACATGGGATTTACTTTTTCAAAGTTCTGACAAGTATTTATTAAGTGCTACATTGTCTTTATAAGCTGATAGACAGTGTTTAAATCCCTTTACATTTTTCCCATTATATTGGGGGGGTGTTTTTTGCAACACAGATAAAATGTGTTCCTCCTGAAAAAAACGACAAGTTCCAACAAGCATAAGCGAAAAACCAGAAATCACCTATTACTTTACCACACAGACAGCCACTGCTTTAAGCGTTTTAAGTACATACCTTCAGGGTTTTTTTTTTCATATTAATATATAAATATACATTTTTTTACAAAATGGGATACTACATATACTTTTCGAAAATTGCTTTTTTCACTTCACAATTTATAACGTCCATCTTACCATGCAAATGAGTGAGACACCGTGATTGAAAGAGGGAGACTTGCATATTGGGAGTGGGGGAGGAAGCCCAATTTTACATTACTTACAAGGGAAACTCCTTAAGTAAAAACCACCCAAAAAGTTAAGATTAAAAAGATGGCGAGAGGGATTCGAGAAAACGCAAAGGTCAGGTGGCAATACTGAAATCAGGCAAACCAGTATTGAAGGCCAGACAAATCAAATAGGATAAGGACGGTTCCGTCTTGCCTTCCAGTGCATGATCATCAATTTGTTTCGTACTCTTTTCATCTCTTCCATCTCCTCTGCTACCTTTATCATCTCCTCGTTGCTCAAATTTCTGCCATGTATGTCCCCTTTAAATTGCGGGCGAGAGCGAGCCAGCCTTTCCTTAAAGCTTCCTTCTTCCAGCTTGTGTTTTCCTACTCCGCAAGGAGGCTGCTCCATGGGAGGGTGCGCCTGGAACAGGTCCTGACTTGAAAGGCGCTCCTCAGGGGGGCGCTCCTCCGACACCAGCATCTCCGGAAGGAGCTCGGGAAGGAGATCCTCAGGAAAGAACTCCTCCTCGGAGGACTGCTCTTCTGAAGACGGCTCCTCTGGACACTGCTCTTCGAGCGAGTGCGCCGCCTGAGGCTGCTCCTCTTCCGACTTGCGCGCGCTCTGTGGCTGTTCTTCATTTGCTTGGCAGGATTTGTCCATGTTGTGAATGGTCTTCATAAGCACCATTATTCAGGAGAGACAAGAAAAGCCGAACTGAGTCAGCATATTTGATGCCTGGACCAAAACCCCGGCCTTGGGTTCTAAAATCTGCCTTTTTCTGATTCGGGGTCCAGATCCTCCTATCTACACGCCGAGAGGCCACGTCCCCCAGGACCCGCCCCAGTCGCCCCCTCCCTCCCTAAAGCCCACCATTTTCCCAGCAGGCCTTGCCCGGGGCCTCTCCCGCAGGGGCGGAGCGGTGGCGCAGCCGATTCGGCTCCCTTCGGCGTCCTTCTGCGCATGCCGTCCCGGTCCCCAGTCCACCCCTTCCCGGACTCGGACCTCTCCCAGTCGTTTGCTCCCAGGCGCTCCCTCCTCGAGGTGCCCCGCTGTAACCTGCAGGCCTGCAGATAGACTCCAGACAGGGTAGGGGGCGGCAAGTAGGGAGGGAGGAAGGACTGAATGACACTCAAGCCCTTTTTCTGGCCACCAGCCACTGCCTTTGCGCCGACTCTGGTTTCCTCTCCACGCCTCCCCCCGCCCCCATGTCTTTACCTATCTCAAGCTTTGTCTTTCGTGTCCTCCACCCTCACCGCCGTGCTGTGAGGCAGGGCGTGGAAGCGAAAAGATTACTTAGAAACTAATGCTAAGTATCTGTTGCTCCCTCCTAGGGTTGGCCTACTCACCTCCCCGCCCCAGCCCCAAAACCACCATTTTCTGTGCCGAAGTGCGGTCGCGGGGCTGGCGAAGGAAAAGGCCTGGACTGGCATGGGGAAAGGCCTGGACTCTGCCATCCCGATCCCAGGAGTTACTGGGAAGCACCAACACACGCACCGATTTCAGAGGACCGAGGGGACTTACTTTCTTCTGCTTTTCCCCTCGACCAAAGGGCAGACGGTGTCTTGACTGGCAAAAAGGACCGGGACGAGAGGGACTTGGGCAGACATAGGCTCCTGGTCACGTGAGTGCCGCGCGTCACCGCCGAGCTCAGATCCCCAGTTACCGCTTTGACCCGCAGCCGTGCTGCAGCAATCCTCCAGTATTACCTGACCCACAACTCAGCGAGCATCGTCACTCACCTCTCTTTGTTTATATTTGCCCTTTCCTGGTTACCAGAGACAGTTAACATCCAGTTTTGGGCGTTATTACCCATTCCTTTCAGCAACTTCCCCTTATAACACCACTCCCATCATTCTCCGGTCATCAGACACCAAGGCCCATTATTTCCCCTACAGTCCAGTTCCTGCATTGAAATTTGGCCATTTCTCCTTAATAACTCAATATCATCTGCTACTTCTCCCTGTTTAAATCCACATCCATAACTCCATCGTGTGCATGTAAGGCTCTGTAAAGATGATTTGCATCTCTTGTCACTTTCATGGGAGATACACTTTCACTTGTCCATGACTTAAGAATTTTATTGTTTTGTGAGCCACCAGACCTATATCACAAATAGAAGCTCCAGTTGAAATTGGTAATCATTAAGTTCTAGAACTCTAGAAAGAATTAAGTTTGTAAAGTATGTAACTCTAAAAAGACTGAATACTTTGAATTTCATAAATCAAACTACACCTTTGTCCAAGGACAGATAGTCTGGAAACTTATTTACTATCTGAAATGGGAGCATTTTTGGTGGCGATTGTAGCATTACTATGTGTATGTGTGTGTGTATATGTTCTACATAGTAATATATATATATATAATGCACACACACATAGACATATATACTATATATACATATATACTATTCAAACACTTTTCATACTAGAAGCAAGAGATTTTGCTGTGACTCAGATCTTTAATCAGTCCTCTCTTGGTGTTGCTGCTTGAGAAAGTTTATATTCATTAAGTCAACAAGTACTTGGGCCTTGAGACTGCTTGACACAAAAAGATACATTCAGCACAGAGGCTATTTATAGTAAAATATGCAGTAATTCTGTTGACCACACACGGAGTAGTGGAATTAAAATCATGCTAACACACTCAATTGTCACTAGAAGTCTGTATTTTTGGATCTAATGGTGTTTTATGATCTTTACCTTCATTTCTGCATCTCATCTACTCACATCAGCCCGGATGCTACTTGCTCATGCAGATTCCCTTTTCCAGAGAGCAGATTATACCTCTCCTCTCTGTATTTTACACTTTCAGGGTAGATGGCAATCAGATCTGTAGGGATCTTGGGATTGCTTTTCTTAAACCTGGGCTGACCATCTAGTGAGTTTCCAAACAAATTCATATGTGAAATTTTCCCTTTTGTCACTTTTTGTCCAACATCTAATTTACTTTGTGCTGAGATAGCAGAACAATATCAACCTTTATATCTTATCTGTTACTGTTGCTTTTCTTTTTAAAAAAAATTTATTTCTTTTTGGAGAGAATGGAAGGAAGGAGAAAGACAGGGAGAGAAACATCGATCAGTTGTTCTTGTACGCCCCCAACGTGGGGACCTGGCCCTCAACTCAGGCATGTGCCCTGACTGGGAATTGAACCAGCAACCTTTCGGTTTGTGGGACGACGTCCATCCCACTGAGCCACAGCAGTCAGAGCCATAACTGTTACTTTTCAAAACCAAGTTTCACTATACCTTCTTTATTTTTTTTAACTGAGGTTTGTCTTCATCATTTGTATGGTTTCTTTCTAAAAGGAGCCTTATTTCATGCAGTTTTTTCATTTCTAGCCTTTTTTTCTTACATTTTGTGATGGAGAACTCACTACCTTAAAAGATACCCTATTGAAAGTTCAGACATGGTTTTTTGTTGTCATTGAACTGAAATCTTTCTCCCAGTCATTGACACACATTGATCCTGGTTCTGCCTTCTGGACTGGAGTGTTACAAAACAAGTATAAAATACAAGAGTGCCTTTTACTCCCGATAGTCTGACACCACCAGAGATAATGTTCTGGTTCTTTCCCCTTCCCATCTGTGAGACAATCTACTTGACCTCTCTGTGACTCAACTTCCTCATCTACAAAGTTCGAGGCATAACAACACCTACCTCATAGGATTGGTAAGAGGAATAAATGGGTTAGTATATGAAGGGCCTGGAATAGGGCCTAGCATATAGAAAACACTCTTTTCTTATTAACATTAATTGAGCACTTATGCTGGGCATTACTAACCACCTTTAACATGCTATCTCTAATCCTCAAACAATTATGTTCTTACAAAAAACCTCCCCAGTTATTTCACCTCTTTTTTTTTAAGATTTTTTAATTTTATTTTTAGAGAGAGGAGAAGGGAAGGCGATAGAGAGGGAGAAACAGCAATGTATGGTTGCCTCTCACATGGCCCCCACCAGGGACCTGGCCCGCAACCCAGGCATGTGCCCTGACCGGGAATCGAACCGGGACCATCCGGTTCCCAGCCCGCGCTCAATCCACTGAGCTACACTAGCCAGGGCTATTTCACCTCTTTTAGATGTGATATATTTTTAAAGTCATTCACCATCCTACATGTTCCTGAATTTGTAAATGTCTCTGAAAATACTGAATATTATGACTAGTGTAGAATGAAGTGATCTTATCACATCCTTCATTCTAGAATAGCCATTATCCATCTATAGATGCATGTTAGCACCATAGCAGATGTTGTGGATGACATATCACAGCTGAATCCAGTTTAAGTTGCAGTCAACTGAGACCCCCCCATGTCTGTTTCATACATTCCTGTTAATGCACTTCTATAAGTCATTTTAGTTTTAACCCAAGTATAGAAGCTTCTATTTTTCTAGGTTAAATGTTATCTTGTTAGATTCTCTCTCTCCTTCTTTGAATCCAGGTTCTGTCATTCAGTACATTAACTACAAAATACTAATTTAAAGCACATTGTTAGTATTAGATAGGATGATAAATCCAGCAAGTTGAGGAAAGATCTAGGCAAGATCTCAGCTAAGAGCTCTGAATCCAAATTAAAAAAAAAATATTTCCCCTGTTGAGTGTGGCAGCCAGGATTGTGTTCCCTGCCAGGCCAGTTCCCTTCCTTTCCTCTCTCAGTGTGACTTCTCAGGGTAGAATTACTTTCTAGTGTTGCTGATAAAAGGCAGTTGTCCCTGAAAGCTCCCAAACCAGTATAAATTAACCCTTAATGAAAACTTGGTAAACAGGTGGAGGGGGGCAGACAAGGGAAGTAGGAAGAATTGGAACCAGGAAAGGAGGAAGACAGTGTCTTGGTATTGGCTCTAAGTCTCTGCCTTACAGTAGCTGATTTGGGGTTCCCTTGAGAGGAAGGGCTCTCAAAAAGAAATAGGTAAAAGTGGTTCTGCCATGGTGACAACTATTTGTTACAAAGGAATGTGAAAGGGAGCTGTAAGATAATCCTCTGATGGATTTGATTTGATACCGCTGATGTAAGGTCCTGTAACTATATGTTGCTGGGCTCACTCTTGCTAGTGAGGATTGAAGTCTAAGGAGCTCCATTTTACAGGTAAGATAACCAAGATTCTGGGAGGTTACAAATTGTTCCCATGGAAATACAGATGATAGTAAGTAGCTGAGGTGGGATTTAAACCCCGGAAGTGTGACGTTCGTTTTAAACCCCGGAGATTGAACCTTTAACCACTTTGTAAAACTGGGCAGTGGGCTCTAGACACCTTTATGTGTGTGTAGCCAGGGTGGGCAGCACAGGCGTTTTCATGTAGCAGGAGCAGAAGGCAGGCGGGGCAGCCAGGATGCAGGGGAAAGACTGTCAGCTTGGACAGCTGCTGCCATGACATCAGTCTCCAGGGAGACCTTTCTCTGAGGGACCTCAGGAAATCCAGGGTGAGTTTCTGGTTCCCAGATCCCTGTACCCTGGTGAGGCTGTACTTCTGCAGCAAGACCATAGCACCCCCCTCCCTCTGAACCCCTCTACAGCACAGACTCCAGAGAGATATGGTTGTTTCACTTTGCAGGGCCATTTGGCTTGGAGTTTAGTTCTGCTCTCTCCAGTCCAGAAGTTTCCTGTGCTGCTGTCCCCTCTGCATTCTTTCCTAATGCCATCCATGGCAGTACTTTGGTCTCAAGACTTGCTGCTGTGGGCTGCAGCAGGCCTTGTCAAGCCTGTGGCTCTCAGGCTTTCCTCCCCTACCACCACTCCAAGGGAAACAAATAGTCAAGTAGGAAATGTAATGACTAGAGCCTTCTCTTTTCTGCTTCTGGCCTCATCCTACCTGGGCCTACACACATACATCCTGTACATGCCCAGGGAAACAAGGAGGGGTCTTTGAGGAAAGATGGGGTAGCAATTCAGTCTGCTGGGAAACACTCTGGGACAGGGAAGACATGGTCAATCTGGGCCAAAGGGAGGCAGCACCAGGCTCTGGGCTGGGCAGGACTTGGGCTGTCACTAATTCACTGGAGGATTTTGGAGGCCTGGGAGCCTTCTACCCCTCTCTGTGCTTTTGTGTCCTCCTTCTCCCTAAAAGGTGGAGGAAGGGACTGTGGTAGAACAATGCATGAGATCTGTTTCAGCTCTAGGGTGCTATGACTCCATCCTGCCTGCCATGGTGAGGGGCTTCTCTTGGGAACACCATTCGGCCTGACTGGAGACCTCTGCATTCTGTGGGTGCTGCTGCCTTTCCCAGGATCCAGAGGCAGTCAGAACACAGAACTAGTCATATGCTGGCCTTTTCTGCTGGACTCTGACATACTCACAACCTTACTCTTGGCTTTTCAGAAACTCTCAAAAGGGCTCAGACTCCAGTTGGAGGTCTGGGTGACAGATTGGGACAGAGGCAAGGTAGGTGACATAATTTGCATGGCTTAGGGTAAAATGAAAATGCAAGTCCCCTTACTCAAAAAACAAAAATAAACAATCAAATAAATGAACTCTTTACTGCGGAATACTTTTTTTAAAAAAAGCAGAACAAAGTACCATTAAAGGTACTAAAACACCGTATTTTGCTGTAATGCACACTTTTTTTGCCCAAATTTTTGAGGGAAAAATAAGGATGGACACTATACATGGGTAGTACCAATGCCCTATCATTATAAATGTTTTTAATTCTTTTTTTATTTTTTATTTTATTTATTTATTTTTAGAGAGAGGGGAAGGGAAGGAGAAAGAGAGGGAGAGAAACATCAGTGTGTGGTTGCCTCTTGTGCATTCTCTACTGGGGACCTGACCTGCAACTCAGGTATGTGCCCTGACTGGGAATCGAACCAGCGACCCTTTGGTTCACAGGCCAGCACTCAATCCACTGAGCCACACCAGCCAGGGCAATGTTTTTAATTCTTTTATTTATGCTTATGTGTTAAAAGTGTAACTCTAGAAAGCAATAATGATATTCATATGCAAAATAATAGTATAGAATACAATAATTGGTTTTGTTGTATCAAATTTCTTGTACCTTGTATCTCTTCTTGTGTTTATAATTATTTATTACATAAAATTTCTTGTACCATAATATGTTCAAAAATAAATGCTAAAATTCCCTTTACAACACAAAAAAAGTATCTGAATATAAGTAAATAAATAATTGAATTAAAAAATTAAAACAAGAGATTTGTTTTCATGAAAGTTTGGGCCAAAAACATGGGTGCACATTATATACAGTGAAAAACAGTGCAGCCCTGGCCTGGTTCTCTCTCACCTCACATGGATGTTTCTGTCTCACATTGATGTTTCTCTCCCTCGCTCAGTGAATAAATCTCCAGGTGAGAATATAAAAAATGTTTTTTTTTTTTTTTTTTTTTTTTTTTAAAGATTTATTTTTATTTATTTTTAGAGAGAGGGGAAGGGAGGGAGGCAGAGAGGGAGAGAAACAGCAATGTATGGTTGCCTTTCACATGGCCCTCACGGGGACCTGGCCTGCAACCCAGGCATGTGCCCTGACTGGGAATCGAACCGGGACCCTTTGGTTCCCAGCCCGCGCTCAATCCACTGAGCTACACCAGCCAGGAAAAAATGTTTTTAAAAAAGGTACTAAAATACAGGTATAAACTTTTTCTTTCTCCTGTGGTCTCTCTTTCAACTTTTCATGTTTTTTTAAATAGACTTTATTTTTTAGAACAGTTTTAGATTTACAGAGAAAGCGAAAAGATGCAATAAAGAATCCCCATCTAATCCACACCCAGTAGCAGCTTACATTTGTTATAAGTAATGAATCCATATGGATACAGTGTGATTAACTAAAATCTATATTTTATTCAAATGTCTTTTGTTTTCCCATAATGCCTTTTTTTTCTTTTTCTGGGTCCCATTCAGAATACCCTGTTACTTTCAGTTGTCAAGTCTCCTTAGGCTCCTCTTGGCTGTGACAGTGTCTCAGACTTTCTCTGATTTTGATGACCTTTACAATTTTGAATATACTAGTCATGTATTTTTGAAATGCCTGTCTATTGGGATTTGGTTGGTGGTTTTCTCTTGATTAGACTAGGGTTATGGGTTTAGGGGGGAATATCACAGAGATAAGTGCCATTTCACTGCATCATATCAAGGCTACATGCTATCAATATGATTTATGGCCATTGATGTTGACATAGTCATGGTGCTTTTTATTTGTTATTTAATGTTCTAAGTAAAAGAAAATTAAAATTTTAAGTTATTAACATGAATTAAATAAGTCATATTGTACAATGCCAATTTTAAATGCAAGCGTAAGAGTATTTGCTTCATGCAAAATCACAAAAATTGCACAATTCATATTTTTGTAGCTCATACACACATATTTACTTCTTAACAGAACAGTGGAAATGCTGCACAAAAATAAGTCAACTTTTTTATTTCACTTCTTGATATGTGCACATGAGCACATTCTATAGGACTGAAAAGAAAAGGAACTGTGATTGTTATAGCTTTCCCTTTCCTTTTTCATCATTTTCAATGTAAGTGGTTGGCAGATACAGGGAAGTAACATGTTAAGAAAAGATGCGATTTGGTTTCTTGGTCATTTGTCTTTTCTTTTAAGATTTTTATTTATTTATTTATTTTTAGAGAGAGGGGAAGGGAGGAAGAAAGAGAGGGAGAGAAACAGCAATGTATGGTTGCCTCTCACATGGCCCTCACTGGGGACCTGGCCTGCAACCCAGGCATGTGCCCTGACTGGGAATCAAACTGGGACCCTTTGGTTCCCAGCCCACACTCAGTCCACTGAGCTACACCAGCCAGGGCTCATTTGTCTTTTTTAAAATAAGATTCTGTGTTGGAAGTAAGTCTGAATGGAACCAAAAGGGTGGCCTCTCTTGGTTGTCAACAGTCCTTTTGATAGAAGTAATATGCTCACCATTCACTTGCTTTGAGTCTTGCTGAACTCCCTATATATCAAGGGTCCACTGGAATTTTGTGCTTATGGCCATAGGGAATGCAATGTACAAATGGGGCAGCAAGAAAGGCAGACACACACATATTTCTTATGTATTTTTGCAAATACCATGCTGTCTTGATTACTGCTACTTTATAAAAGGCTCAAAGTCAGGTATTAGTCCTCTAATATTGTTAATTTTTAAAGATTGTTTCAACGTCTACAGATCATATGGATGTCCTTACAAATTTTAGAATCAAGTTGTCAATTTTCACACAAAAAGCCATCTGGGGTCTTACTTGAAACTATATTGTATGTACAGATCAATCTGAGGAGAATTGCCACTTTGACAGTATTGAGTCTTCTGATATGTGAACATGGTATACTTTGTCATTTTTTTAGTTCTTCCTTAATTACTCTTAGCAATATATCATAATCTTCATGTATTGCATATAACATTTATCCCAAATTACTTTAGGCTTTTTGTTAGCATTGCATATGGTATTTAAAATTTTTCATTTTCTAATTATTGCTAGCATGTAAGGGATATACTTGATTTTTGTATATTGCTCTTTTATCCTGAAACCATGCTAAATTCACTTAATAGTTGTAATAGCTTCTTACAGATTCTTAGGGCATTCTGCATACATGCTCATGATATTCTTGCAACAAAGACAATTTTACTTTTTTAGAATTTTTTATTTTATTTTTTATTACTATACTATGAGAGTTGTCCAAATTTTCTCCCATT
Source organism: Micronycteris hirsuta (assembly GCA_004026765.1). Classification (NCBI taxonomy): domain Eukaryota; kingdom Metazoa; phylum Chordata; class Mammalia; order Chiroptera; family Phyllostomidae; genus Micronycteris; species Micronycteris hirsuta. The sequence goes on from PVJI01013677.1 coordinate 34,657, forward strand.
GCTCTCCATTGCCCTGCCCAAGTGCCTGCCCCAGCTTCCACAGTCAATCCCCACACTGTTGTCCATGTCCATGGGTCATTTATACATGTTCCCTGACTTGACCCTTCCTCTTATTTTCCCCATTATCTCCTTCTCCACTCCCGTCTGGTCACTGTCATTTTGTTCTTTATTTCCATGTCTCTGGTTCTATTTTGCTTGTTCATTCGTTTTGTTGATTAGTTTGCACTTATAGGTGAGATCATATGGTATTTCTCTTTTACCGCCTGACTTATTTTACTTAGCATAATGTTCTCTAGGTCCATCCATGCTGTCATGAAAGGTAGCAGTTCCTTTTTTCTTTCTACTGCATAGTATTCCATTGTGTAAATGTGCCATAGTTTTTTGATCCACTCATTTACTTGTGGGCACTTAGGCTGTTTCTAGCACTTGGCTATTGTATATAATGTTACTCTGAACATTGGGATGCATAGGTTCTTTTGAATTCGTGTTTCAGGATTCTTAGGGTTTAATCACAGCAAAAGGCAGTTCCATTTGTAGTTATTTCAGGAAATTCCGTACTGTTTTCCACAGTGTCTGCACCAGTCTGCATCCCACCAACAGTGTACTAGGGTTCCCTTTTCTCCACAAGCTCGCCAACACTTGTTTGTCGATTTGTTTATGATGGCCATTCTGACCAGTGTGGAGTGGTATCTCATTATGCTTTTAATTTCTATCTCTCGGATGGCAAGTGATACTGAGCATCCCTTCACATGTCTCTGGGCCCTCTGTATGTCCTCCTTGGAGAAGTGTCTGTTCAGGTCCTTTGCCCATGTTTTATTTGGATTGTTTGTCTTCTGGTGAGTTGTTGTGAGTTCTTTACATTCTTTGGAATCAAACCCTTGTCTGTTGGCAAATATTTTCCCATAAGGTTGGTTCCCTTTTCATTTTGATGACGTTTCCTTTAGCCGTGCAGAAGCTTTTTATTTTGATGAAGTCCCATTTGTTTATTCTTTCCTTTATATCCCTTGCTTTAGGGCAGGAGTGTCCAACCCATGGCTTGCAGGCCACATGCAGCCCAGGATGGCTGTGAAGGTGGCCCAACATAGAATCATAAATTTACTTAAAACATTATGAGATTTTTTTTTTGTGATTACATATCGCAATGTATTTAATGTATGGCCCAAGATAAATCGTCTTTCAGTGTGGCCCAGAGACACCAAAAGGTTAAACACCCCTGCTCTAGGGGACATATTGGTGAAAATATTGCATCGTAGAATATCTAAAATTTTCCTGCCTGTGTTTTCCTCTAGGACTTTTATGATGTCATGACTTATATTTAAGGTTTTTATCCATCTTCAGTTTATTTTTGTGTATGGTGTAAGTTGGTGGTTGAGTTTCATTTTTTTTTTGCATGTAGTTGTCTTGATCTCCCAACACAATTTGCTCAAGAGACTATTTTCATTCCATTTTATGCTCCTGCCCCACCCTCCGGTCAAATATTAATTGACCAGAGAGAAATGGGTTTATTTCTGGGCTCTCTATTGTGTTCCAGTGATCCATGTGTCTGTTCTTATGTCAGTACAAGACTGTTTTGATTTACCATGGCCTTATAGTATAGATTGATATCAGGTATTGTGATCCCCCTATTTTGTTCTTCTTTCTCAAGATTGCTGAGGCTATTTTTGTTTATGGTTCCATATGAATTTTTGAAATGTTTGTTCTATATCTGTGAACTATGTCATTGTTCTTTTAACAGGGTTTGTGTTGAATCTATAAATTGCTTTGGGTAGTATGGACATTTTGATGATGTTAATTCTTCCAATCCATGAACATGGTATAGTCTGTCATTTGTTTGTGTCCTCCTTAATTTCTTTCTTCAGTGTTTTGTAGTTTCCTGCATACAGGTCTTTTACCTCCCTGATTTGATATATATCTAGGTAATTTATTTTTCATGTTGTTTGCTATAGTAAATGGGATTTTTCCCCTAGTTTCTGTTTCTGATATTTCATTGTTGGTGTACAAAAATGTCATTAATATCTGAATATTGACTTTGTGTCCTGCTACTTTCCCAAACTCACTTGTCAGGTTGAGTAGTTTTTTGGTGGAGTCTATAGGATTTTCTATGTATACTATGATGTCATCTGTGTATAATGATAGTTTTATTTCTTCCTTTCCAATTTGGATGCCTTTTATTTCTTTTTCTTTTCTAATTGCTCTGGCTAGAACTTCTAGTATTGTGTTGTTAAAGAGTGGCAAAAGCGCACACATTTGTCTTGTATCTTTTTCTTTAACTTCTATTTTAAAGTCATTTTTATTATTATTTTGTTCCAGATGTACAATTTCCACCCCCTTGCCCTCCTCTGTGCATCCCATCCCTCACTCTCCCAGTCCATTCCCACACTTTTGTCCATGTCCATAGGTCATTCATACATGTCCTTTGTCTAGTCCCTTCTCTTTCTTTCTGCCATTAACCCCCTCCTCCTCCCCTCTAGTTACTTTCAGTCTGTTCCATTTTTCCATGCCTGAGGTATTATTTTGCTTGTTCATTTATTTTGTTCATTAGATTCCTCTTATAGGTGAGTACATATGTTATTTGTCTTTTACCATCTGGCTTATTTCACAGAACATAATAGTCTCCTGTTCCAACCATGCTGTCACAAAAGGTAAGAGTCCTTATTTCTTTCTGCTATGTAGTATTCCATTGTGTAAATGTACCACAGTTATTGATCCATTCATTTAGTGATGGGCACTTAGCCTGTTTCCAGCACTTGGCTATTGTAAATAGTGCTACTATGAATATAGTGGTGCATAAGTTATTTTGAATTGGTGATCCAGGATTTTTAGGGTATATTCCCAGCAGCAGAATTGCCAGGTTAAAAGGCAGTTCCATTTTTAGTTTTTGAGGAAATTCCATACTGTTTTCCACAGGGACTGCTCTAGTCTACATTCCCACCAAGAGTGCACTAGAGTTCCCTTTTCTCAAAATACATGTCAGCATCTGGTGTTTGCTGATTTATCAGTGATGGCCTTCTGACAACTGTGAGGTGACATTTCCTTGTGATTTTAATTTGCATCTCTCTGATGGCTAGTGATGTTGAGTATCATTTCATATGTCTATGGGCCATCCGTATGTCTTCCTTGGAGAAGTGTCTATTCAGATCCTTTCCAATTATTGAATTGGATTGTTTGTCTTCCTGGTGTTGAGTTGTATGAGTTCTTTATATATTTTGGAGATTAAACTCTTGTTCAATGTATCATTGGAAAATATGTTCTCCCATACTGTCCATTCCCTTTCATATGGCTGATGTTTTCTTTAGCCATGCAGAAGCTTTTTCATTTGATGTAGTCCCATTTGTCTATTTTTTCTTTTATTTCCCTTGCCCTAGAGGATATATGAGCAAATATATTGCTACACGGGATATCTGAAGATTTTCTGGGATTTTTTTTGGTGTCATGACTTATATTTAAGTCTTTTATCCATTTTGAGTTTTTCTGCTGTGTGGTATAAGTTGGTGGTATAGTTTCAATTTTTTACATGCACCAGCCAGTTCTCCTAACACCATTTATTGAAGCTATTATCTTACTCCATTGTATGCTCATGCCCCTTTGCCAAATTTTGGAGACTTGGGTTTATTTTGGAATTCTCTATTCTCTTCCATTGATCTATATATCTGTTCTTATGCCAGTACCAGACTATTTTGATTATAGTGGCCTTGTAGTATAGTTTGATAATGGTTATTGTTACCCCTCCTAATTTTTTCTTCTTTCTCAATTACTGAGGTTATTCAGGATCTTTTTTGGTTCCATATACATTTTTGAAATATTTGTTCTAGATCTGTGAAATATAATTTGGGTAGCATAGACATTTTAATGATGTTAATTCTTCCAATCCATTTACACAGTATATGCTTCCATTATTTGTATCTTCCTCAATTTCTTTCTTCAGTATTCTGTAATTTTCCAAGTATGTGTCTTTTACTTTCTTGGTTAAGTTTATTCATAGGTACTTTATATTTCTTGTTGCTATAGTAAATGGAATTGTTTTCCTAGTTTATCTCTGATATTTCATTTTTGGTGTATAAAAATGCCATCAGTTTCTGAATATTGATTTTGCATCCCACTATTTTGCCAAATTCAGTTATTAGGTTGAGTAGTTTTTTGGTAGAGACTGTAGGGTATTCTATGTGCCATATCATGTCATCTGTGAATAATAACAGTTTTACTCCTTTCTGGCTTGGATGCCTTTTATTTCTTTTCCTTGTCTGAATGCTGTGGCTAGAACTTTTAGTACTCTGTTGAATAAGAGTGGTGAAAGCAGACACCCTTGTCTTATTCTTGATCTTAAGGGGAAAGCTTTTAGTTTTTGCCTGTTGAGTATAATGTTGGCTGTAGGCTTCTTGTATATGGCCTTTACTATGTTGGGGTATGCTCCCTCTATTCCTACTTTGCTGAGTGTTTTTTTATCATAAATGGGTGCTGGATTTCATCAAATGCATTTTCAGCATCTATTGACATGATTGTGTGGTTTTTGTCCTTCATTTGATTTATGGGGTGTATTATGTTTTTTGATTTGTGAATATGGCACCATCCTTGCATCCCTGGGAAGAATCCCACTTGATCATGGTGTATGATCTTTTAATGTATTTCTGAATCTGGATTGCCAGTAGTTTGAGGATTTTAGCACTATGTTCATTGGAAATATTGGCTTGTAGTTTTCTTTCTTTCTTGTGTCTTTACTTGGTTTTGGAATTAAGATAATACTGGCTCCATTTGAAGAATTTGGGTGTCTTCCCTCTTCATGAATTTTTTTCAATAATGGTTCCTGAAGGATAGGAGTTGGTTCTTCCTTAAATGTTTGGTAAAATTCTGTGAAGCCATATGATCCAGGGCTTTTGTGTGCTGGGAGTTTTTTGATTACTTCTTCAATTTCACTAGTTGTTATCAGTATCTTCAGGCTTTCAACTTCTTCTTGATTCAGTTTTTGAAGATTATATTTTTCTAGAAATGTTCCCACTTCACATAGGTAGTTCCATTTCTTGGCATATATTTGTTCATAATAATTTCTTATAATCCTTTGTATTTATGTGGTATTGGCTGTTACTTCTCTTGTTTCTGATTTTATTTATCTGGGCACTCTTCCTTTTTTTCTTGATCAGTCTGGTTAAATGTTATTCAATTTTGGTTTTTTGGAAAATTTTTTAAAAATGTTTTATTTATTTTTAGAGAGAGGGCAAGGGAGGGAGAAAGGGAGTGAAACATCAATGTGTGGTTCCCTCTTGCGTGCTTTCTACTGGGAAATGGGTCGCAACCCAGACATGTGCCCTGACTGGAAATTGAACCAGCAACCCTTTGGTACATGGGCCGGCACTCCATCCACTGAGCCACACCAGACAGGGCTGTTTATCTTTTCAAAGGACCAGCTCCTCGGTTCATTGATTCTTTGGATTGTGATTTTAGTCTCTATGTCATTTAATTCTGCTCTGATCTTGATTATTCCCTCATTTTACTCACTCTGGGCTCTGTTTGTTGTTATTCCTCTTGTTCTTATAGATGTAGGTTGTTTGAGATTTGTCTGTCTTCTTTAGGTAGGCCTGTATTGCAATGAACTTCCCTCTCAGGACTGCCTTCACTGTGTACCATGTGTTTTGGGGTTTTGTGTGTTCATTTTCATTTGTTTCCAGAAACTTTTTTATTTCTTTCTTGATCTCATTGTTAACCCATTCATTATTTAATAACATGTTATTCAGTCTCCATGTATTTGAATGTTTTTGAATTTTTTCTTGTGCTTTATTTCTAGTTTTAAGCCATTGTGATCCGAGAAGATGCTTCATATGAATTCAAATTTCCTGAATTTGTTAAGGTTTGTTTTGTAGCCTATTATGTAGTCTTAGAAAATGATCCATGTGCATTTGAAAAGAATGTATACTTTGCTTCTTTGGGGTGAAATATTTTGTAAATATCAGTCAATTCCATTTGATCTAGTATCTTGTTCAATGCCACAATATCCTTGTTCTCTTTTTTTGAAGATCTATTTATTGTTGACAGTGGGGTGTTAAAATCCCATATGGTGACTATATTGCTGTTGATCTTCTTAAAGTCCTCTAAGACTAGATATTACTTATGTATTTAGGTGCTCCTATATCAATTACATATATTTACAAAGTTTATCTCCTCTAGTTGGACTACTCCTTTAAGTATTATGTAGTAATCTTTGTCTCTTTTTATGGCCTTTGTTTTGAAGTCTATTTTGTGTGATATAAGTATTGGTACCCTAGCTTTTTATTTTATTATCCATTTGCTTGGGCTATTTTTTCCCATCCCTTTATTTTCAGCTTGTGTAGATCTTTGGTTCTGAGATCACTCTCTTATAGGCAGCATATATTGGAATCATGTTTGCTTATCCACTCAGCTACTCTATGCCTTTTGATTGGGGCATTTAATCCACTTACATATAAGGTTGTTATTGATAGGTAGTTTTTTTTATTGACATTTTTCCCTATGTACTCTGTTTCCCTTTCTCTCTTTCTTTTCTTTTTCAAGATTTTATTTATTTATTTTAGACAGAGGGGAAGGGAGGAAGAAAGAGAGGAAGAGAAACGTCAATGTGTGGTTGCCTCTCACGTGCCCCCTGCTGGGGACCTGGCCCACAACCCAGGCATGTGCCGTGACTGGGAATCGAACCAGCCACCCTTTAGTTCCCAGTCCGGTGCTCAATCCACTGAGCCACACCAGCCAGGGCTATTTTTCTCTTAAAATAGTCCCTTTAAAATCTTTTGCAATACTGGCTTGGTGCAGATGTACTCTTTTAGCCGTCTTTTGTGTGGGAAGCTCTTTTCTTCACCTTCTAATTTAAATTAGAGCATTGCTGCCTTGGCTGGTGTGGCTCAGTGGATTGAGCACCGGCCTGCAAACCAAAGGGCTGCTGGTTCAAATCCTAGTCAGGGCACATGCCTGGGGGGCACATACCTGGGGGGCACATGCCTGGGATGTGGGCCAGGTCCCCAGTAGGGGGTGCATGAGAGGCAACCACACATTGAGGTTTCTCTCCCTTTATTCTCCTTCCCTTCCCCTCTGTCAAAAAATAAATAAAATCTTTAAAAAAAAGAATTAAAAAATGAATAAATTAGCCCTGGCTGGTTAGCTCAGTGGATTGAGTGCAGGCTGCAAACCAAAGAGTCGCTGGTTCTATTCCCAGTCAGGGCACCTGCCCGGGTTGCAGGCCAGGTCCCCAGTACAGGGTGCTCAAGAGACAACCACACATTGATATTTCTCTCCCTCTCTTTCTCCTTCTCTTCTCCTCTGAAAATGAATAAATAAAATCTTAAAAAATAAATAAATAAATTAGAGCATTGGTAGGTAGAGTAGTCTTAGTTGCAGGTATTTGCTTCTCATTTCTTGTAATATTTCATGCCAATCCCTTTGTCTTGTAGTGTTTCTGTTGAGAGATCAGCTGATAGCCTAATTGTAGTGCCCTTCTATGTCACTAGCTGGTTTTGCCTTGCTGCCTTTAACATTCTCTCTTTGTCTTTAAATTTTGCCATTTTAATCATGATGTGTCTTGGAGTGGGCCTCTTTGGATTCCTCTTGATTGGGACCTCTGTGCTTCCTGTACTTACATGACAATTTCTTTCACCAAATTAGGGAAGTTTTCTTTTATAACTTTTTCAAACAAGTTTTCTATGCCTTGTTCCTATTCTTTTCCTTCTGGTATTCCTGTGATATTAATGTTACATTTCATGTTGTCCTGAAGTTCTCTAAAACTATCCTTCTTTTTTTAGGTTTTTGTTGTTGTTGTTGTTGTTGTTGTTGTTGTTGCTCTGACTGGGTGTTTTCTCCTACATTTTTTTATAGCTTGCTAATTTGGTCCTTGCTAATAAGGTCCTAATTTGGGCCTTATCTAGCCTGCTTTTAATTCCTTCTAGTGTTTTCTTCATTTCAGATATTGTATTCTTCATTTCCTCCTGGTCTTATTAATAGATTCTATGTCCTTTTTCATGCTGCTGTTGTTCCCACTAAATCCCTTGTAGCTCCCATAAAGTTCCTTTTGGTTCTCAGAGTTCCTTGAGCATCTTTATAACCATTATTGTAAATGCTATGTCTTATAGATCGCCTGCCTCAATTTCATTTAGCTTTTTTTCTGGGGATTCCTTCTTTCCTTTCAATTGGGGGTTGTTGCTTTCTCTCCCCATTTTTAGGTGACTCTTTTTGTTTGTTTCTGCATCTCAGATTGCTCTGCTTTCACTGCCTGTCTTCATGGTGTGGCCTTCTGTGGTTAGAGTTCTGTTCTATACTCAGTGGTATAGTCTCTTTGATATCCTGATATGAATCCTCTAGAAATGCCCTTTATTCAGGGTCTGTGGTTTCTCTTGTTGGACTTGGGCTTGATAATTGAAGGCTCATTCATTGGTGTGTTCTTCCTTCCAGCTGACTGACTGAGAGTCACAACCTCAACCACATCTTGTATGTTGTTTTAGAGGTGCTGGCAGAACAAAGCAAAACTACTCAGAAAAGCATATTCATACCAGCAAAAATAGCACCCTACCACATCAGCATATGAGCAAAGATCAATAAAGTGGAAAGTATTAAGAATATTTTTTGGAGATCTGGAAAAACTTGATTTATTCAAGTATATGAAAGTATCTCCTCCCTCACATTTCTTCTAGGAAGGATATAAAGCATCACATATAATTCCTTTGAATTTCTTTCGGTACCTTGCTCCAAGGTCCTACTGATTCTCCTCTGGGATAATTAGAACGTATTTAGTAAATGTTCATGGTGCTCCCCGAAATCCTCATTCCCTTATCCCTTAGGAGCAATGCTCTGCTGAGTGTTAAAATTTTGCAGTAGTTTGTATGCCTTTTTTAAATGGATATTTAAGTATATTTTATTGATTATGCTATTACATTGTCCCAATTTTTTCTCCCCTTTATCCCCCCACCACCCTGCACCCCTCACTCTCCAGCATTCCTGCCAACCCCCCTTTGGTTCATGTCCATGGGTTGTACATATAAGTTCTTTGGCTTCTCTATTTCCTGTACTGTTCTTAACCTCCCCCTGTCTATTTTGTGCCTACCAATTATGCTTTTTATTCCTGTAAATTTCCCCCTCATTCTCTCCCTCCCCCAGCCCACTGATAACCCTCCATGTGATCTCCATTTCTCTTATTGTGTTCCTGTTCTAATTGGTTGCTTAGTTTTTGTTTTTTAGTTCTTGATAGTTATGAGTTTGTTGTCATTACTGTTCGTATTTTTGATCTTCTTCTTTTTCTTAGATAAGTCCCTTTAACATTTCATATAGTAAGGGCTTGGTGATGATGAACTCCTTTACCTTTACCTTGTCTGGGAAGCACTTTATCTGCCCTCCCATTCTAAATACTAGCTTTGTTGGATAGAGTAATCTTGGATGTAGGTCCTTGCTTTTCATGATTTTAAATACTTTCCAGCTCCTTCTTGCCTGCAAGGTTTCTTTTGAGAAATCAGCTGATAGTCTAATGGGAACTCCTTTGTAGGTAACTCTCCTTGCTTCTTGCTGCTTTTAAGATTCTCTCCTTATCTTTAATCTTGGGTGATGTAGTTATGATGTGCCTTGGCGTGTGCTTCTTTGAGTCCAAGGATTGGAACTCAAGGGTTGAGGGAACCCTTTGGGACCCTCTGAGTTTCCTGGACTTCCTGAAAGTCTATTTTCTTTGCCAGACAAGGGAAGTTCTCCTTCATTATTTTTTTCAAATAAGTTTTCAACGTCTTGCTCTTCCTCTTCTCCTTCTGGCACCCTCATGTTGGAATACTTAATGTTGTCCCAGAAGTTCCTAAGCCTCTCCTCTTTTTTTGAATTTTTTGTCTTCATTCTGTTCTAGTTGGATGTTTATTCTTCCTTTTGTTCCAAATCCTTGATTTGAGTCCTGGTTTCTTTCCCTTCACTATTGGTTGCCTGTATATTTTGCATTATTTAACTTTGGGTAGCCTTCATTTCGCAACCATACTCAATCAATTCTGTGAGTATCCTGATTACCAATGTTTTGAACTGTGCTTCAGATATACTGTCTATCTCCTTGTTGCTTAGCTTGTTTTCTGGAGTTTTGATCTGTCCTTTGACTTGGGCCATATTTTTTTTTGCCTCAGCACACCTGTTATGTCATAAGAGGCAGAGCCTTAGGCAATTGCCAGGGTGGGGCAACCCTCTTTGCTGCATTGTGATGCTGTCTGTGGGGGAGGGGTCAGAGAAGGAACAATGCCACTTGCTCTCTTGGCTCTAGCCCCACTTTCCAAGGAACTCTTCTGTGAGACTGGGAGTTTCTCATGCCTTCACAACCCCCACAGTATTTTACAGCTAGAAGTTTTGAGTCTTTAGTTTTCCCGGTCAGCCAGTCCAGCCTGGTTCACATGGTCTGCCCCCCTGCTGGTGTCTACTCTGCAGGCAGCCTGTCTCTGCCCCTCCTATTGGTCTGGATGAATGTTTCTTCAACTCCTTGATTATGGGAGTTCCACGTAATTTGATTTTCTGGCAATTCTAGTCAGTAATTATTTTTAAATTGGTTGTTATCCTTCTTTTGGTTGTGCAAGGAAGTGAAGCATTTCTATCTATGCCTCCATCTTGGCTGGATTTGTCGAGATTAATAATATTATAGGAAAAAAGAATATGAGATGACTAAAGAAGAGAAAAATGATTTTGAGAGGGAAGAGTGTGGAATAATAATAAGAGTAGGGAATAGAAAGTCTAAGAAAGGGAGAAAACAATTTTTAAAATGCAAATAAAAGTTGGAAAGGTGATGGCAAAATGGAGTAAGGAAAGGGAAGAGTATTATATGAGCTTTGAAATAAAGTAAGAAAAAATAGTGAACTAATAGAAACAAAATTGAAGAAAAGCCACAAAAGCATTAATAACAACCACATGTGAGCAAAGAATAATAAAGGTGAAAAGAGAATAAGAATACAATAAGAGAAAAGAGATATCTACAGTAAAGAAGCATGATTTTGAGAGGATAGAGGGAGGAGACATAATAAGAGTAAGGAATAGAACCAGTCTAACAAATGGGAAAAATAAAATTCCAAACTCAAGTAAGCAAGGGCAGGCAGAAGGCAAAATGGAGTTACGAGGAGAGTAGCCTATTTGATTTGAAATAAAAAAAATAGTGAACAAATAGGTGTAAAATTGAAGAAAAACAGTTATAACTGCAATATCCACACCAAACAAGCAATGATTAATAAAAGTGAAAATAAAATAAGGATAGTATAAGAAAGGGAAGAATGTGAGCTGACTAAAGGAAAGGAAAATGATTTTGAGAGGATAAAGGGAGGAGAAATACTAAGGAATAGGAACAAGGCATAAAAAGGGAGAACTAAAATTTAAAACCAAAATAAGGGTCCATTCTGTGTGGTCATGTCTGTGCTGATGCTGCTACTGCTGAGGGGCCTAGCAGGCCCAGCTGGGTGGCTCCTGGTGCCGCGGGAGCAGCTTGGGACCATGGATTATGGCTGGGCTCACCTTCTGCTTCCTGTGCATCCTCTGCTGGCAGGCTGGGTCTTGTCTCACCTGGAGAGCTACAAGAAGTGAAGGGGCTGTCCTATCCCTCATCCTGTGACCTAGCCAACCCCACCTTCCCTGATCATGTCTGCTACATTCCTGGCTGGCCGCTCCTGGATCACATCCTTCAGTTACAGTGACCTTTTCTGCAATCATGACCTCTTGATTTCTCCATTGTGACATCCTGGGACCACGTATTTCTGTTTATTAGGCCCTGCTCGGTAGGACCCCCCCCCCTTGTAACAATAAAGTCCATTTAAATCTTGAAAACAAAACTAAAATAAGAAAGGAGAAATTAGAAACCAACCCAAAGGAAAAACCCCCAAAACACTCAAAATCATGGAGATTGAATAGCATGCTATTAAACAATGAATGGGTCAAAGACGAGATTAGGGAAGAAATCAAAAAATTCCTTGAAACAAATGAAAATGAACTTACAACAACCCAAAACTTATGGGACACAGCGAAAGCAGTCCTGAGAGGGAAGTTCATAGCGCTACAGGCCTACCTAAAAAAAATAGAAACAGTTCACACAAACAACCTAACCCTTTGACTTTAATCTTCGACAAAGGGGGCAGAAGCATAAAATGGAATAAAAATAGCCTCTTCAGCAAATGGTGTTGGGAAATCTGGATGGCCACATGCAAAAAAATGAAACTCGAGCACCAACTTACACCATACACAAAAATAAATTCAAGGTGGATAAAAGACTTAAATGTAACTCGTGACACCATAAAAGTTCTAGAGGAAAACATCGGTAGGAAAATCTCAGACATTCCACGCAGCAACATCTTCAATGATATGTCCCCT
>PVJI01013678.1:0-46948 GCA_004026765.1 Micronycteris hirsuta
TCCCATTTATGCTACTTGTTCTGTGCCCCATTCCCACCCTCTCCCCCTACCACTCCCCTGTTGATATTCCTCCATACCTCATATAACTCCCTTTAACATTTCATACAATAAAGGCTGGGTGGTGATGAACTTCTTGAACTTGACCTTATCTGAGAAGCACTTAATCTGCCCTTCCATTCTAAATGAAATCTTTGCTGGAGAGAGTATTCTTGGATGTAGGTCCTTGCCTTTCATGACTTAGAACACCTCTGTCCAGCCCCTTCTTGCCTGCAAGGTTCCCTTTGAGAAATCAGCTGACAGTCTTATGGGGATTCCTTTGTCCCCTTCTCTCTTGCTGCTTCTAAGATTCTCTCCTTATTTTTAATCTTGGGCAATGTAATTATGATGTGTCTTGGTGTGTTCCTCTTTGGATCCAACTTCTTTGGGACTCTCTGAGCTTCCTGGACTTCCCGAAAGTCTATTTCCTTCACCAGCTTCGGGAAATTCTCCATCATTATGTGTTCAAATAAGTTTTCAATTCCTTGGATTTCTTCTTCTCCTTCTGGCAGCCCTATGATCCGTATGTTGAGCCGTTTACAGATGTCCTGGAGGTTTCTGAGCCCCTCCTCCATTTTTTGAATTCTTGTTTCTTCATTCTTTTCTGGTTGGATGTTTTTTCTTTCTGCTGGTCCACTCTGTTGATTTGAGTCCCAGTTTCCTTCTTATCCCTATTGGTTCCCTGCAGATCTCTCCTCATTTGTTCAAGCAATTTTGATAATTTTTCATCGAATTCTGAAAGCATCCTTATTACAAAGGTTTTAAACTGTGCATCTGATAGGTTGGCTATCTCTTGGTCGGTTAGCTCTGGAGCTTTAATCTGTTCCTTTCTTTGGGCCATTTTTTTTTTCCCCTCGGTGAGCCTGTTACTGTAAGGAGGGCGGAGCCTTGGGGTTCCCTTGTGCAGGGAAACTCCCGGTAGTTGTGCTGTGACGTAGCCTGTGGGGGCGGGACCTGAGAGCACAATGGCGCCTTCTCCACTCTCAGCGCCCACACCGCCTCCTGCAAGCAATTTGAGCCCCTCTGCGCTGGCTCCGGGGGTTGTTCCAGGGTCGGTGGATGGGCTGCACAGCTCCAATCCCCCGCGGGTCTCCCCAGTGAATTCTCCTGTGAGGCCGGGAGTTCCTCCCACTGCCAGTTCCACCCCCACAGGTGCTCTCAATCTGCGCAGATGGGTTGCGCCCTGCTTTCTTTCCCGGTTTCTCTGCACACGAATGCAGACCTGCCAGGTCCACCAGTCTCGGCCCGCTGGGTCCGGATGAGCCGGGTGCTGGCTGCGCTTCGGTTAGGCCCCCGTCTAGGTGTGCTGCAGCTGCGCGGGAACCGCCCCTCCAATCATGGTCCTGCGGTCTGCTCACCAGCTCGCCGCGGGTCGCTGAGTGCTCTCCCTCTGCCCTGCTCCTCCCGGCTCACCAGACTGGATGAATGTATCTTCTTTAATTCCTTGGTTGTCGGACTTCCTCTCAATACGATTTTCAGTCAGATCTGGCTGTTTTTGGTTGTATAAATTTCTGATTTTTTTCCTTGTTTGGTTTTGCGAGACGGCACGGCGCCTTCACATATGCTGCCATCTTAGGAAGTCCTAATCTAGATTATATTGATATAAAAATTCTGTGTTCTATTAGTTTTCATTTGTACCCAGTTTCCATATATATAAATATGTCCAACTATGTGCATAAAATGTTAAAAATTGAGTTATTTTGTCTTTTTACTCTCTTAAGATGTTTCATTCTTCTCAGTTACAAGCAGAACAGTGAATATCCATGAGGTCTCTGTGTGTACTTGGCTGTATTTTTTTTTTTAAATTTTGGTCAAATTTGGTGTAAAACTCAAGCTCTAGCTTTTTACTGTATGTTTCAGATAATATTCTCATATCAAGAATAATCTTGTTCTCAAAGTAACGATACTAAATTTTCAAATAAAATTTTGGCTGTTACATTTCTTAACTTCTTCAGAAATGTAAATTTTATAAAATTTGTTCATCTTAAAGACATGTGTGACTTATTTTCTGTGTCTTCCTTTTTGTGCTGTTGAGAAGTATGGCACGTGGGTCATATACCGTGGTTTCATTAGTAAAAAGTTGGGGTCACTGCCAGCCAAGATGGAGGTGCGGGGAGACATGCTTTGTTTCCTTGCACAAACAAAAGAAGGATAACAACCAATATGAAAATAGCAAACTACCAAAAGAGCCAGAAGATTGAACTGTATGGAAGTCTGACAACCAAGGAGTTAAAGAAGAAACATTCATCCAGACTAATAGGAGGGACAGAAGCATGCAGAAAGGGCAGAGATGACGCGCAGGAAGGAGGCAGCTGGCATACCAGGTTTGTGATGCAGTGGCTGGTAGACTGGGGAGGAGAGGCAGCAGTTGGTGGACCAGGCAGTACTACATTTGTGTGCAGATAAACCAGCAGAATAATGGGGAAATGGTGCAGACAGCACATCCAGGGTTCTAGTGTGGGAAAGTGAAGCCCCAAAACTTCTGGCTACAAAACATGTGGAGATTCCAGCAGCAGAAGAAACTCCCAGTCTCACAGGGGAGTTTGTTGCAGGGTTCCATGGTATCCTAGGATGGACACGAGCCTGCTCATCAGAGTGAGCACCAGAAAGGGCAATTATTTGAGGACAGCAGGAGAATTTACTTAAAGCTGGGCAAGAGAAGAGCAAGCAGGATTGATCCCTCTCTGACCCTTCCCCCACAAACAACACCACAACACAGCAAAGTGGGTTGCCCTGCCCTGGTAATTAACTGAGGCCCCACCCCTTGGAATGTAATAGGTGCAACAAGATAAAGAAATATGGCCCAAGTGATAACATAGATCAACATTGCAACAAAAGTTACCTGGCTGCTATGGCTCAGGGGATGAAGTGGCAGTCTGTAACCAAAGAGTTTCCAGTTCAAGTCCCAGTCAGGGCACATGCCTGGGTTGCCATCCAGGTCCCCAGTATGGGGCTGCTAGAGGTAACCACACATTCATGTTTCTCTTACTCTCTTTTTCCTTCCACACCCACTCTCTAAAAATAAATAAACTTTTTTTAAAAAATGAATTAATCACCGAAGAGATAGCCAACCAGTCAGATGCAGATTTCAAAATACTGGTAATCAGTATGCTCACAGAAAAGGTTGAGTAGAGCTACAAAATAAAGGATGAAGTGCAGGCTCTGCAAGGTGGAATACTGAAACATATGCAAGGGACCAAGAGTGAAAGGATGGAAACTGGGACACTAATCAATCATTTGTACAATAGGAAGAAATAAACATTCAACCGGAATAGAATGAAGAAACAAGAATTGAAAAAAATGAGGAGAGGCTGAGTAAGCTCTGGGACAACTTTAAACCTTCCAATATCCTAATTTTATGGGTGCCAGAAGGAGAAGAGGAAGAGCAAAAATGGAAAACTGATTTGAAAAACAATGAAGGAAAACTTACCTAGTCTGGTAAAGGAAACAGACATGCAAGTAAAGGAAGCTCACAGAGTCCCAAAGAAGTTTCCCAAGGAGGAACACACCAAGACAAGTTACAATTCCATTACCCAAGATAAAAGATAAGGTGAGAATCTTAAAGACAGCATCACAAGAGGAGAGTTACCTACAAAGGGGTTCCCATAGTAGTAGTAGCTGATTTCTCAAAAGAAAGCTTGCAGACAAGAAGGGGCTGGAAACAAGTATTCAAAATCATATAAGGCAGGGACCTACATCCAAGATTAATCTAACCAGCAAAGCTATCACTTAAAATGGAAGGGCAAATCAAGTATTTCACAGATAAGGTAAGTTAGAGGAGTTAATCATCAACAAGACCTTATATGTAATGTTCAAGGGACTTAATATAAGAAAGAGAAGCTGATGAAAAATATGAACAGTGAAATAACAACAAAATCACAGCATTAACAACAGAACCTAGAAAAACAAAACCAAGAGAAAACCAAAATAAGGAAACAACTGGAACAGTAACAAAATCACCAAACTTGAGAGCATATGGGGGGTGCTCAGCTGGGTGGGGCGAGGGGAGAATGTGCGAGAAGGTACAGGAGATAAGAAGCATAAATGGTGGGTACAAAGTAGACATGGAGCATTTAAAACAGTGTAGGAAGTGGAGAAGTCATAGAACTTATTTGTATGATCCATAGGCATGAACTTAGTGGTGCAATTATGGAGAGATGGGGGTTGTAGGGCAGAGGGAGATAAGGGAGAAAAAAATGGACAATTATAACAGCAAAATCAATGAAACATACTTAAACAAGTGTGCTTGGGAAGATATGGAAATGCAGGCTCCACCCACAATTCCTGAATCAGAATCCACACTTTTACAAAACTACATTTCTTCTTGCCTGAATGAAACCTGAAGAAGTTACACTTACAATTCACATTGCCTTTTGTGGCTGAGAGGTATACACACCTGATTCTGAATGATAGAAATACAACACTAAACATTCCATACGCCTATGTCTGTTCCTTCATTTTAAAGTTAATTTTCCTGAAAAGTAATGTCTTTGCAGTAGATTTGTGGATGTGCTATCCTCACTTGTTGGTGTTACAAAATACATTAGGGAGTGTTGGAGGGTCAAAGTGGTCTTACTGAATGAGGCAGGATATCTCCTAGGTCAAAACCACTTCTGTCATTTTTCATGTTAGATGACAGAACTCTGCTGTGTCTCCGTGGGAAATGTGCCTCTTTTTTTCCTCAGGGATCCCTGACGTTCAAGGACGTGTCAGATTTCTCTCAGGAGGAGTGGGAATGCCTGGACCCAGCTCAGTGGAAATTGTACTCAGATGTGATGTTGGAGAACTACAGCAACCTGGTCTCCGTGGGTGAAGCTGACCCTTCAGAGTTCCTGCTCCACCCACAGGATTTTGTTTTCTTTATTTAACATCATTTGGGGACTTGACTTTGTATGGCAGACTTTCAGATTCATGCTCACAGGGGACAACTTAGAGGTTTTCTCGTGTAGAAAATGAAGGCTTTGAAAACTAAAGACCTTAGGAACTCTTTGTTTGAAAAATCTACATGTTGTTAGAATAGTTAAGATGCTGTCAGGAAGCATGATTTTGGAAAATGATCTTCTAGAATATTTAAATTTTCCTGCAGTTTTTTTACATGAGCACAAAGTAGATTGGAAATGGGGAATCTATGAGAAATAATATTTATTTTGTACACAGGTCTTGTTGTTTTTAAGCCAGACCTGGTCACTTTTTTTGGAGCAAATGAAGGAGCGCTGGGATGTTTGCAGAAAAAAGTCAATATGCGCCCCCCACCCCCAGGTAGGTGCGAATGGAGATACAGACGTCACAGGTGAGAAACCCAAAGATCACGGAGGAAGCTAGACCTTAATGTGTGGCTTGGAAAGCTGTGCTTCAGTGGAAAAGCCCATTTTTACTTCTGTTGCTGTCATAGAGGGCCAGTTCATCTCCAACGGTGAGCCGTGCTCCTACATGCTTTCAGAATTTTTTTTTTACTCCACTGACCTCTGTCATCCTATTAGCAGTTGGGGCAAAAGTCCTCCCCATGGATTCTGAGGGCAGCCATGGTCTGGCTCCTCTTGCATTGCCTCGAGGACCTGGGAAAATCTGTGCGTGTTGCTGAGAAAATGTGTTAATCCTTTTTTTTTTAAGTTTCTTTTTGTCCCATGAACAGAGTTCTTGAAGGAAGTGGTTGAGCCCCGGGAATTTGTCTCAGAAATCCCAGGAACCCTGAGGACAGGTGTCATGTCATCTGGCTTATAATGTCTAACCCTGTGGGGGCTGCAAACAAGACCCTACGAAGTTTACTCATTGATTTTCTCATAGCATAATGCACCTCCACAACATGAGAAAATCAACTTTTCTGTTTCACTTCAAAATGTCCTATGCTCATGTAAATGTACCATAGTTTTTGATCCATTCATTTACTGATGTGCAATTAGGTTGCTTACAGCATTTGGCTATTGTAAATTGTGCTGCTATGAACAGTGGGGTGCGTAGGTTCTTTTGATTTGGTGTTTCAGGGTTCTAGGGTAGAAGGAACTCCTACCCTTTGCTACAGCCTGGTTGGATCTAGAGAGCATTGTGCTAAGTGAAATATGCCAGGCAGTTAAAGGGAAATACCATATGATCTCACCTATAAGGGGAACCTAATCAACAAAACAAACAAGCAAGGAAAATATACACAGAAACATTGAAATAAAGAACAAACTGACAATAAGTAGAGGGGAGGAGGGGGAAATAATGGGGGAAAAAGGGTCAAGAGCTTTCAGGAACATGTATAAAGGACACACGGACAAAACCAAAGGGGGTAGGATCAAGGTAGGGAATGGGGATGGCTGGATTGGGAGGAGTGATGGAGGGAAAATGGAGACAACTGTACTTGAACAACAATAAAAAATGTGGAAAATGTCCTTTTCTTTTTCCGTGGCCACTGAGTGAGAGGCATGTGGCATGCTAGGCCAGACTGGCTTGTGTAAGAGATTTAGTTTGTCTTCCCTCAAAGCCAAGGTCACCGGTTCACTTCTGGGATAAGGAACATGCCTGGGTTCTGGGCCTGGCCCCTGGTTAGTGACGTGAAAAGGCAACCGATTTGTATGTCTGTATTTTAATGTATTTTAAATTCAAGTATTGTGTATTTTGGCTTCCCATTTTCTGTTTTGCTTCCTTCTTACCTTTCCTCTCTTTTAACTTATATTTTGATCATTCACAAATTTTCTGATATTAAGTAGTTGTCATATTTTCCTATGTTTCTATTTTCAGGTGGTTATTTTCAATATTTTATCAAGTTGAAAGTGAATTAAAATTAAACTATCTCAATATAGGGAGTGTTGGTTTTTGTATATACATTTTAGTTTTCTAATTGGACTTGGTTTTCTGTTTCCTGTCTTGATATATTTGTTGAGGTTCAGAATTGTAACCAACTAGGCTTTATGAAGTTGCTTTCTCCAGGTTTAGAGAAAAAGAAATAACACTCACCCCTAGTTTGAATTCTAATTACTGTAAACATCGGGTATGTGTGCTGGTTTTTTTTGTGTGTAAGCTGCAAGTTTAAAGTAGTGTCTGTTTCTTTTTCAAAGGCCATGATATCTTTTTATGCCTGATATTGGTCTTCACTCCAGTGGTTTCTGTGGTGTTTCCACTATGACCCTTTCTTTTTGGTGTGCACTTTAATGTGTTCACTATGTGCTGTTATGGTCTGAGCACTCTGTGCCTGCAAAACACATATTTTGAATGTGTAGGAAAACAGTGAGATCATTGAACACACTGCACCCTCTATCTGTCTAGAAAACAGCTGGGAATGGAGAGTTTTCTTATCCTATTGCCTTTGTTGGCCAGGGGACGTGAGCACAATGGTTGCCAACTGTAAGCAACTGTTGTTCCTCTTTCATGTGACTTGTTCTCATTGTATCATACTTGGTCTTGCTGCAAACTTTTAAAGTTTTTTGAAGTACTCAACAATGTGATCTGTTGAAAAAGTCCTTCTAAGTTCAATGTGCGTGTTACAACTGTGAACCTTTATTTTGTCTTTCAGCTTTGTCATCTGCAGACAACCAGGACTTCTTGCAAAGGTCAGGAATAGAAGATTTATTCTTTAAAGCAACACTGGTAAGATATGATAGGTGTGCCTTTGATACTGATAAGGAAGTGTGTGACAAGATAGAAAGGCTGTTTAAATGGAGCGCCCTAACTTTGGAAAATTACTCATGATAAAATTCTTGTTATCTAAAGATGTGAAAAATAGTACAAATTCGGGGAAACTTCCACTTTAAGTCAATTACATTTGCAGATCAATGCGTTTCCAAGTAGGAGGACTGAAAATGATATTCTAAGTGTATGTATTCATCTAAAAAGCACAAGTGGCAAACAGAAGGCCTGTAGGCCGAATCTGGCCCGCCATCTGGTTTTATCTAACCTGAAACCTTGTTTATACTGGTGGCAGTGCCAAGCTCCTTGCTCCTAGTTAAGGAGTAGTTGTTATATTTATACATTCTTAAATTACATTGGGACCATTGAAGGCAACTCCGAGGCTGATGTGGCCCCCAGTGAAAACTTTGACACCCTTCTAAAGGCAGTCTGGAAAACCTATGCAATCTCCTAATTTGTGGTGTGGGAAATGATTTGAATTATTTAAAATGTAGAGTGAGAATATATTTTCAGTCAATAATTTGAAAACTGTAGTGATTTCAAATGCATGTAGAAAGCTTAAACGTGATGAACTTGACAGTCCTTTTCCTAAGGAAATGTTATACATTTTTAGAAATACTGTTTTCTTTTATTCCACTATATTTTCATGAACTTAGAAGCAACATTTAATACAAACATCATGGTTTAATAAGGAATAATGGTTATTTGTGAATAAGTACACGTTTGATGAAATTATAGATGTCACTAAAGGCCTTTCTGTGTTCAATGATTACCAGAGTACATGTGATGAGGACAGAAGTAATCAATGCAGTGAATATTGGAAAAATTTTACCCACTAGTCAAATCCTAATGTCCATCCAAAGAGTCAGCTTCCAGACAGCCATTATAAAAGTGGGAAAGTCTTTGACCAAATGTCAAATCACAACACTCATCAGCTTTTTTCTATTGTGGTGAAGGCAAGCAAGAAAAGTAAATATAACAAATGTTTAAAGTAATCTTCAAATAGCAATGAAGAAACAAATATTAATGTCGTGGAGAAAGTTTACAAATATTTACCATACAGGAAATTCTTCAATCAAATATCTAATCTAAATGCACTTAATAGGTCCCAGAAAAGAACATAAATGTAAAGACAGGGTAAAACAGGTCATTGGTTTTCAGGTGTAACTCTACATAATAAAATTTATCCTGGACAGAAGCCTGACATTTCTAAAGACTATGGCAAAGCATTTTGCATTACCTCAACCCTTACTAATCATCACAGAATTCACACTGGACACAAGCCTCATAAATGTAGAGAATGTGCTAAGGCTTTTAGCCAGTCCTCAAATTTTAATGAATATCAGAAAATTCATATAGGAGAGAAATTTTTCAAAAATAGTGAAGGTGGCAGTGCCTTTACAGGGTCCTATAATCTTGCTGAACATCACAAAATTCACACTGCTGAAAAGCCTCATATGTGTAGAGAATGTGGGAAAGCCTTTCGGTGGCTCTCACAACTTACACAACATCAGACAATTCATACTGGAAAGAAATCTTATAAATGTACACAATGTGGCAAAGCATTTACACAGTCCTCACACCTTACTTGTCATTAGAGAGTTCATACAGGAGAGAAACCTTATAAATGCACACAATGTGACAAAGCATTTACACAGTCCTCAACCCTTATTCATCATCAGAAAATTCACACTGGAGAGAAGCCTTATGAATGTACACAATGAGGCAAAGCATTTAGCCAGACCTCAAACCTTACTCAACATCAGAGAATTCATACTGGAGAGAAGCCTTACAAATGTACACAGTGTGGCAAAGCATTTAGCCAGAACCCAAACCTTATTCAACATCAGAAAATTCATACTGGAGAGAGGCCTTATGAATGTACACAATGTGGCAAAGCATTTCCACAGTCCTCAACCCTTACTGTACATCAGATAGTTCATACAGGTGAAAAGCCTTATATATGTAAAATATGTGGTAAAGCCTTTCACCAGTCCTGTAAGCTTTCTCAGCATCAGAAAATTCGTACAGGAGAGAAACCTTGTAAGTATTGAGCATTTGATAAAGCATTTTTACATTCCTCAAACCTTACTCAACATCAAATAATTGACACTGAAGGAATGCCTTATTCATGTGCCTAACATGGTGAAGGCTTTAACCAGTCCTCAATTCTCATTCATCATAAAATATATTTATACTGTAGCCAAGGCTTTTAAATGGACATAATGGGATAACGCCTTTAGCCACTTCCAACCCTTACTAAACTTCAGAGAATTCATACTGGACACAGGGCTTATAAATGTGGAGTATGTGGCAACGCTTTTTCACATCATGTCATTCATGTGGAATAGAAAACACATAAAAATAGTGTATATGACAAGTGTTTTAGTCATCAGAGCTGCCTTACCAAATATGGAGATATCCAGTAGGAGAAAAAAATGTACGAATGTAGAGACTGTGGCAAGATTTTAACCTATGTTCAAATCATACTCAACATTTTAAAGTACTTTGTTGTCAACATTCACTTCTTATGTTTCATATGAGAATTCACACTATAAATAAGTCCATTAAAAGGGAGATTGTAGAAAATTGTATAGATGGGCCTACAGCCTCAGTATATATGAAGGAATGCACAGTGGGGTGGATTTCTACATTCTTAAAGAATGAACGACTTTTCTGAAATTACACAGCTCCCATAACACCAAAGAATTTATACCTGAAAGTGGCTTGAAAGGTGTGAAAATCAGGAATCTATGTATATGGAAAAGAGTCTCAAAATATCGTACTCACTCCTTCCCTCATCTCTTTTTAACTTTGATTTAACAAAGGGAATGTCTGGAAAACTTGGTCACAGTTTTCCCACAGTGAAGAGAAGATGCCTCTTCCCCTATGCATCTGAGCCATTTTCTTCTTTGGACTTTCCTGGAAGAGGAGCAGGTGTGTTACGTAGTTTGTGGGAAGCTATTTGCATTTGGGATCTGAGAGAGGTTGCCCTTGGGCTAACCTAGAAGAACATGGGACTCAATCCTACAATTGAGTCTGTCTGTTCAGTGGGGCTTGGAGGAGCCCTCAAAGTTTAGCTTTCTTGGACCTGTCCTCCAACCCGTGTAGCATAAAGAGAACCCAGGGGTTCTTGAAACTTCCAAAGAGGAAGTTGCAAAGCAGCTGAGATTAGAGCCAGTGGGCCTGCCCTGTGTTCCAGCCTGAGGCTGTCCTAGTTTACTCCAGCTATTTACTCCAGTGTAACTACAATATACCTTCCTGACACTCACAAGTGTCTCGATTTGGGTGATAAATTTTATTGTCAACCTAACCATGGAGCCTACTGAGATGGAAGTGGTTCGGAAGCAGAGGCAGGAGGTGGGCTGCTGGGCCAGAGGCTTGGATGTGAGAACTATCACAGATGTGAGGAGCTCTGCAGCACTGCCGAGCACCGAGGTGGGGCTCTGTTAACTACAGAATGCTACCAAGGTTATAGTGAGCTGATCAGGGATGATTCCAGCAAAGGTGTTTAGTCACGAGTGCCAGGAAAGAGAGCAGCTACGAGGTGGGCCTGGATGTCAAGCCTAAAAGTGGAAAATTTCAATGGTTCTCTGTCTACATATAAGCCGCAGCATTCCGGACGCCATCCAGACACTATTATGGAGATGAGAGGTGTGTATGTACGTGCATAGGCACTGCTCCACATGCATGTGGTGGGAGGCTGAGAAATCTGCATTTCTTTTCTAGACAGGTCAGAACATTACCTAAAGGGACCGTTTCATTTAGTGAGTGGAGCTAAGTTTCAAGCAGACTTGAGGACAATTTAATTCCCTCCCCTCTAACCAATTGGTAGAGGCTTGTAAGGAAGCTCAGAACAGTTTCAGTCAAATTAAAGAGTTACACTTTTCTTTGCATAGCTAAGTTGCTGCATGCAGGTAAATTTGTGACCCCACTAAATGTGTATAAAAGCAACGTAGGGTACTGATTAAACAAATGGCCAGCGAAGTCAGTCTTCCTGGGCCCAAAACCCAACTCTGCCAATGACAAGTTATATGATTTTGTACTAGTTACTTAACTGCCTTAAGAAGTTTAAAACCTTCACCTGAGGATATATTTACTGATTTTAGAGAAAGAGGAAAGGGGCAGGGGGAGAGCGGAATGTTGATTAGTTTCCTCCTATATGCACCCCAACAGGGATGGAACCCACAAACTAGGTATTGTGCTCTGACCAGGGATTAAACCTCCAACTTTTTGGTTCATGGGATGACACTTCAACCAACTGAGCCACTGGGCCTGGCAAGATTTTATTTTTCCATGTTTAAATACTAACTTTTGGTAGTATTGTGAGAATTCACTGGGAAACTACCCCAGTAAAATGAGAGTATATATGTACTGATTACATATATACCCTCAGTGAATGTTAACAGTTGTTATTATTATTCTGATAGTTGCAGTTCTCTATCTTATAAGTTGTATAACTTAAGTACATGTATTTGCATCAGTCCTACCTCTACCAATAGGATTCAAGTTCCTTAAGGGCATTAGAGTTTCTTTTATTTGTATAGCACATGTTAAGTTCCCCACGTACTAAAGATTATCAATATATGTCCCTTTAGCTGTTGACCATAGAAGACTCAGTTTCCTCATAATATGTTAAGGGTCACTTGATTTTCTCTTTCACCTTCAATATCCAATACATCAGTAAATATTGTATTTTCTAGTTCCAATACACACTTTAAATCCATTTATTTCTATTGCCATTGCCACCACTCCATTTCTCACCACTGTCATCGTTCACTCAGATTCCTGCAAGTCTCCTCATTTGTATTCTTTTTTCCATTCTTGGTTCTCTCCCCTCATTTTGCAGTATATATAAATCAGACCACATCATTCCCTTCCTTAAAGTACTTTAAGGGCTATCCTTGTCTTAGAATAAAACCCAACTTTTTTTCTTAACCATAACCTACAAAATCCTAAAGTAGGAGCTATAAACTCAAACTCCCATAGATAGAGGCCAAATTGGCGACACTAAGAAATGAAAAAGCTGGGGCGGGGCAGTGAGGTCATAGGCCTGTGTCAAAGGGGAGGACCCAACTGCTGGTTGCCATGTAGGGATGCAGACACACTGCTGACAGATCTGTTGAATTGTTTTGAAAATCCAGAAATTAATATATGATATTGCCTTATCTTCAACTTTTGGTAACTGATTAAAACACACACACACACACAGCTGTGGACCAAATCCAGGCCCGAGATCTCTATTCTATCTGGCTTTCCACACTTCTTTCTCCCATGCTCTGCTATTACCTTCCTTATGTTTCTTTTTTTAAAAAAATATATTTTATTGATTATGCCATTACAGTTGTCCCATTTATCCCCCTTTATTCCTCTCTGCCCTGCACACCCCCTCCCACCCACATTTCCCCCTTTTAGTTCATGTCCATGGGTCGTACATATAAGTTCTTTGGCTTCTACATTTCCTACACTATTCTTAATCTCCCCCTGTCTATTTTCTACCTACCATTTATGCTACTTATTCTCTGTACCTTTTCTCCCTCTCTCCCTCCTACTCCTCCACCAATAACCCTCCGTGTGATCTCCATTTCTATGATTCTGTTCCTGTTCTAGTTGTTTGCTTAGTTTGTTTTTTTGTGTGTGTGTGTGTTTTTTTTAGGTTCAGTTGTTAATAGCTGTGAGTTTGTTGTCATTTTAGTGTTCGTATTTTTAATCTTCTTTTTCTTAGATATGTCCCTTTAACATTTCATATAGTAAGGGCTGGGTGATGATGACCTCCTTTAACTTGACTTTATCTGGGAAGCACTTTATCTGCCCTTCTATTATAAATGATAGCTTTGCTGGATAGAGTAATCTTGGATGTAGGTCCTTGCCTTTCATGACTTCAAATACTTCTTTCCATCCCCTTGTTGCCTGTAAGGTTTCTTTTGAGAAATCAGCTGACAGTCTTATGGGAACTACTTCGTAACTCTCTCCTTTTCTCTTGCTACTTTTAAGATTCTCTCCTTATCTTTCATCTTGGGTAATGTAATTATGATGTGTGTTCCTCCTTGGGTCCAACTTCTTTGGGGCTCGTTGAGCTTCCTGAACTTCCTGAAAGTCTATTTTCTTTGCCAGATTGGGGAAGTTCTCCTTCATTATTTGTTCAAATAAGTTTTCAATTTGTTGCTCTTCCTCTTCTCCTTCTGGCACCCCTATGATTCAGATGTTGGAATGTTTAAAGATGTCCTGGAGGTTCCTAAGCCTCTCCTCATTTTTTTGAATTCTTGTTTCTTCATTCTGTTCTGGTTGAATGTTTGTCTTCCTTCTGCTCCAAACCATTGATTTGAGTCCCAGTTTCCTTCCTATCACTGTTGGTTCCCTGTAGATTCTTCTTTATTTCACATAACATGAACTTCATTGCTGCCTGGGTCCTTTTCATGCTGTTGAAATGCCCAGTAAGTTCCTGGAGCATACTGATAACCAGAGTTTTGAACTGTGCATCTGATAGGTTGGCTATCTCTTCATCGCTTAGTTGTATTCTTTCTGGAGCTTTGATCTGTTCTTTCATTTGGGCCATTTTTTGGTCTCCTTGAGCCTGTTACATAGTAAGGGGCAGAGCTTACATATTCACCAGGGTGGGGTAACCCATGTCGTTGTGTCATGCCACTGTATGTGGGGGAGGGGTCAGAGACGGAACAATGCCACTAGTTCAGCTCTCGGCTTGCTTTCAGTCACTTCCCCTGCTACCCACAATCAAATTGGGCCCTTCTGGTGCTGATTCCCAGGTGGGTGGGCTTGTGTATGTTCTAGGACCCTGTGGGTCTCTCAAATGAACTCACCTGTGAGGCTGGGAGCTTCTCCCGCTGCCACCTCAACCCCCACAGGATTTTTCAATCAGAGGTTTGAGGCTTTATTTTCCCACACTGGAACCCTGGGTTGCTCGGTCTGTCTTGCTGCCTGGTTGTTCCTCCCAGTTTATCTGCACTCGAATGTGGGACTGCCCAGTTCGCCAGCCACTGCCTTGCTGCAAGTCCTCTCTGCCCACTGCCTGTCTCCGCCCCTCCTGCTGGTCTGGGTGAGTGTTTCTTCTTTAACTCCTTGATTGTTGGACTTCCATACAGTTTGATTTTCTATCTGTTCTGGTTGTTTTTTGTTTTTAAATTTGTTGTTGTCCTTGTTTTGGTTGTACGAGGAGGCACAGTGTGTCTACCTACACCTCCATATTGCCTGGAAGTCGCCTTCCTTATGTTTCTTGAAGGTGCTGTGCTCCGCTTCACACCAGAGCCTTTGGCCATGCTACTGACTCCATCTGGATTACTCTTTCCCTCTTCAGTTTGCACAGCCTTCCTATCCCTCAGACCTCAGTTCAGAATGAGAACTCCTCAAATAGGCCTCCTTTTACAAGGCTCCCTAACTTAGTTCAGGTTACCTAGAAAGAAGAACCCGAGACAAGGATTATGTTCTAAGTTTTATTTGCTAGGTACAATCCCAGGGCAGTGAGACTCTGAGAAAAGATAAAGGAAGAAAGATGGGAAGTAATGCAAAGTAAAGCATCACAATGCGGGACATTGCTTCACTGCAAGCCATGAAGAGACATAGCGGGGCCACAAGGGACAGACTGTGTGGATAAACATCGCTTCTGTTAGGTATTCTGTGGGGATTATCTATCCTGGACTTTTTATATGAACGTCTTCGATTGGGTTTTCTCAGGTGACTTAGTGGCATAGATTTGCTCATCAAACCTACTGAAAACTGGTTTGTGGTAATGAATTTTCAGAATAGGCTATTGTTTTCCTCATCCAGAACCAGGCCAGGATGAGTAAGCTTTCTTCTTATTTTTCTGCACCTTTTTTTTTTTTTAAGTCCAAGGGTCATAGGGGTCTTTTTTCAGGGGTCTCAATTACAGATCCTAATCTCCGGGAACTGAGGTGTCACATCTGTTCCATTCCTATGTGGCCATTAAAATTTATTGGTTTCTGAGACTAATGAACACACACACTCTCTCTCTCTTCCTCTACCTTTCTCTTTCCCTCCAACTCCAGGCACCTCATTTCCAGTTTACACTAACTGCTCTGGTTTTCAGTTCCCCTTTGTTTTTGACCCTTAGAGGTTTCACATATTTTTTTTTCTTCATACTTAGCTAGGTTTCAAAAAGAATGCAATATTTAACTAGAATTTTTAGGTATTTTGTTGTGAGGAGATTTTCAGGATTTTTGGACTATACTTCCATAATTTTGGAAATAGAAATTACATTAAAATCACACATTAGCTGGTTTGAGTTTTGTCTCTCTCCCCCAAGAGACAGTGTCTTCTGTAAGGGCAGGAACCTTGCCCATTTAAGTCCTGTGCTGTGTGGTGTTTGGTACTTAATTGGCACTCGTGACATATTGGAAGGAATGAATCTCGATAGTGTTAATGTGGAGTTGGAGATGGAACTCTGCTCTGAGTTTCAGAGAATAGCAACTATGTTTTACTCCGCTTTCTTTCCAGAGAATTTAATACAGTTTCAGAAATAGAGAGGATTTTTTAAATACGCCTTTGGTGGTTAATTTATCATTATTTTTAGAAAAATTATAAAAACAAGTAGGGCCTTTAAATTTAGTCATTTAAGTTATGTTAAAATGGATATTTACAGTATTATTTTTCCAACTTTTCCCTGATCCTTGAAACTATAAGTCATTTTTCCTCCATATTTCTCATAGCTCTTCTTGCTCCGCCCATTTTATTGGGTACCTGTCTCACCTTCATTGCCAGACTCTAAGCTCTTGAGGGTGGTTCTTGTCTGTATTACTGGTTTCTAGTGCGTGAAGGGATTTCAGCGTTGGCACTATTGACATTTTGGCTGGATGATTCTTTGTTTTGGACAGCTGTTCTGTGGTCTGTAGGATATTCAACGGCATCCCTGGCCTCTACCCAGTGGATGCTGCAGCATTCCTCAGTTGTGACAGTTGAAAATGCCTCCAGATAATGTCAAATGTCCCCTGGGGGACACAAACTTTAGAGTGACTTACACAGAGTGAGTGTTCTCTATTTGCTCATGGCATAAATTCTATAGCAAATTTTGATTGAATCTCACAAAGACAAACATGGAATTTCAGTTTTCTTGCGGATACTGGTTTGGTGTTGGATCATGCTCTCGCTTGTAGGTCTGAACCAGCACCAGGACGAGCTCCGCTCCTATCACCGCTCATTGTCTACTCCCTCCTCAAAACCTGTTCTCTCATTATTATCTACTTATTGTATAATCTGAAAACATCCGGAGGTTTATAGTTTGGTGTGTAGCTTAAATCCACTGCTTCTGTAATGCATGTATTCATTTTCTTACAAATACTGTCAGTCAAATTTACATTCCAATGCATTTGCTTTACAGATGACAGAGTTTCTAAGCACATGCAGACACAGAAGATTAGAATGTTATTTGTTGGAATAAATGAGCAAAATTTGGCCTTGGGAGTGTAATATTTGTTTTTCTATTAACAAGGACATGCCTAATTTGATCAATTTTGAAAAGGCACATTGCTGTGTTCCCATTTTTTACATATTTTACAGTGCTTTTCACAGTTTAGAATTATATATAAAAATCTAAACAATAAATAATGTTTTATAAAAAGTATGTTTATGTCACAAACAAAGCTTATAACACGTAACATATTTTAGGTAGCCAAAATAATTTCAGGCAATGAAAATGATTTTAAATGATGAAAATTGACAGTGGTGAATCCCAGCAATGCTATTGCCCCCTCTCCCCTTTCACTGTCCATTCCCACCTCTAGGGCGCTGGCTTCCCGTCATCTCACGCACTGTGACCGGCAGCTGTGGGGGTGGTGGAGGGTCGAGGGGTGGTGTGGTGTGTAGATTAAATTCCATTTATCGCCATTTAACAATTGAGGAAATAGGCTCAGAGGGATTAAATCATTTTTAAATATCATTTCACTGGTTGAGGTCAGAACACAGTCTCCTTTTTCCCAGAGCTCTTTCTACCATAAGACATGTTCAGATAGTGATGTCATATTCCAGATATAGCTGGGGAAGTACAAAAATGTTTCTCTGTCCCCTATCGCTTAAAGTCAACACCAAGCACGATGGCTTGAACTTTTCCTCAGGTAAGCCCTAAGGGTGAAAAATATTTCCTCCTGGTACCTCGGCAGAATTTTGAGGCAGAACCCAAGCACAATCCATGGCCCACAGGGAAAATGTCACAGGAGAAGCGAATTCGATGATGTAATGTGAAGAATTCTGACATTTGCTATGAAGAATTAAGGATAAAAAAGTAGAAAAAGCATGGAAAGCAAAGCCACTATAGTTCTTTTTGAAGAATCGTGCAAAGATGACCTTTCCGTTTTTCTTGTGAACAAATATTAAGAGAAATTCAATGAATGAATCTGAATGCCAGACCCATACCAGACAAAATTCAGCTGTGTTTGTTTAATTATTATGTTATCTTGAGGCAAATTCATTGAAATCCTGCACAGTAACAACAAAGGCAAGTCACACAGAGCACAGGTCTGCAAGTCCCATCTGAGCAAATATTGAAAACTATCCCAATGAAAAATGATTTTAAATAATCTTAGTTTATCTATTAGGGAAACAAAATATCAATGAAAAATTTAGAAAACAAGGGAAAATAACCACTGTAATTATTATGGTTTATGTATTTCAGATAACTATATACACACATACTCACATAGGTATGTTTTTATGTATTTCTATAGAACTACATATGCATGGTATAGGAGGGAGCATATATATGTCATGTTTATTTAACTATGTCTGCATCTATTACTCAATGAGATGATTCAGTAATTCATTAATGTGCTTTTATTACCTGCTGTTTTCACTTTCAGTGAATTTCTTTTCGATTCATGAAATAATTTAATATTTGTCTGTAATATCATTAAAAAGTTTATTTATTAATTTTAGAGAGAGTGAGGGACAGAGTGAGAGAGGGAAACATCAATTTGTTGTTCCACTTACTTATGCATTAATTGGTTGTTTCATGTATGTGTCCTAACCAGAGATTGAACCTGTGACCTTGGTGTATCAAGACGACACCCTAACCAACTGAGCTACTGGGCCAGGGCTATAATGCCATTTTTAGTAGCTAAAGAGTCAACAAGAAACTTGCAATTATCTTATGAGGTCAATTTGTTCTTTAAAAAAATTACTGCTTTGTAATTTTCATTTACCTCACTCTACTTAATGATTCCAATTTCTACATTTATGTTTATATTTATTTAACACTAGGCTTTTAAAAGAACTTTCTTCATCATTTTATCTTATGGTTGATTTACCTTGTAGTCCTCAAGAAAGCTTTGAGGTACAAAGTTTTTAGATATTTTATTATTTCAAAATACTTTCCTGTCCTTGAATATTTGTTCCAGCTCTCCCAGGAGGTAAATTATTACCCCATTTTCAGGTGAAAGAAGTAAAGAATGCAAATATGAAGCATTTGAGGGCCTGCTCAACTATAAAATGAATACCAAATTCAAGTGTTTCTGAGCATTTCTCACCCTGAAACTTTTAACCTGAGTGTTTAACTCTAGTGGTGACATTTCTTGTTACTAAACACCTCTGTTGACCTGAAGCTTTTGCTTTCTTGATATTTTTAGACATCTTCCTTTCTTGATATTTTTCCCTTTCATTGTCAGACAGGCAGAACAATATGTTGGTAAGTTTTGCTGATGAAAGCAAGAATGAAGCCTCTTCCCTGTTGGTTTTAGGACTAATTTGCCTCAAGCAGGCCTTTCTAACTTACTTTTTTTCTTGTTCAACTTTTTATTTCAGTTGCTATTAGTGTGTATTAACATTGTAACTTTATTTGTCTTATTAATTATCTCATGCCATCAGTGACATTCCATGTGACTTCCATGTAAAGACTAAGTTGGATCTAAAGAGTTTAGTTTGCATATCCTAAGATGACAGTCATATTAATATTAATAATTAAAATAACAACTAACATGTTGAGTATCTATTTATGTGCCAGATAGTAAGCCCTATTTTGAAGACACTTTATTATACAAAACTTAAACCTGTATGAAAGCAGAGAGAATAGCAATAAAAATTACCCATTACCCAGCTTCAGTAACTGTCAATTTATGCCCAGTATTGTTTCATTATCTTCTCATCCACTTCTTTTCTTCTCCTCACACTGGATTATCTAGAAGTAAATCCTAGACATTGTATGATTTTACCTGTAAATATTTCAGAGGGTAAGGACCTTTAGGCATTATATATTGCTGACCTTTAATAAATAGCTAGCTGCTTCTCCAGCAAAATAGGTTTATTTGGGAATCGCAAAGAATTGCAATTTTGGATATGTGCCTAATGGAGGAACCACTCCAAGTCCAGAGAAACAAAGGAGAGGACCGCTCTTTTATGGACTTGGGAGGGACTGTTGTAAATGAAGAGTCCATTGATGGAAACAGAAAGTCCAAAGTATAGCGACCTTTCATTGGCTGTGATTGTGGTCCTATAATAACTTTCAGGACTAAGTGCTATTAACCCACTTTCAAGCATGTAAAGAGGGAAGTGGGAATTTTAAGGTCTAATATATGCATGTAAATGCTTATTTTACTCAAGTAAATGCAAAAACACTATAGCTTTTAAAAACCTCTTTCTTTCTTTCTTTCTTTCTTTCTTTCTTTCTTCCTTTTTCTCTCTAGCTGTTGGGAAAATACATAATTGAAGCTTTTATTAATAAATGTAAATGTGACACAGTATTTTATTTGTAAACAGGACAAGGTAGTTATTTTATTATGAACATTTGCAGACATTAAAAATATTAGCACTATTTCTTTTAAAAGTTTGTAAAATCCAAATAGATGTATAGCTAGGTTACTGGAAAAGTCAAGTATTTCCAAACTGTGAAGACTGACTATAGCGAGTGTAACACAGTATCATTTTGACACCAAAGAACTAGCTAGTGTATAATGATTTCGCTCATCCCTCCAATTTTTTTTCTTGTTGTTGGTTACATCTTTGGGAAGTTTTGGTTGTGAATGCATAGCTCATAAACATTTTTAAATTGCATGTCAAATCACAGACCAAAATTATATTTTTAGAGTGTAATTTTAGAATCTCATTAAGCAGTGAACTCATTCATCATAGAACATCATGCATTGTTTGTTTTAGGGAGACTACTGAACAGCTCATATCCTTTGCCTAAAAATAGACCTTTCCCCCCTTTTTTTCCCTCAAAGCAATTATCTTCTCTTTAGTCCAATTTTCTCTTCTCTGGTATTCAGAAAGAATTCTGTTCCAATGAGCTTTTATTTTACTATGATGACCATGAAATTATGCCACTTTTTTTTCTCTTTGTCTCAAAGCTGTGGAATTTTAAATGTGTTTTTTTTGGTCAGCAGTGAATATATTTAGGTATTGCAAAGTCTCTGTGTTTCAACTTTCAGGGATTGCTAAGGACGGGCTTGTAACTATTAAGTGTGAGAGGCAGTTAAGGAGTTAAGAACACAAATTTGGGGACCCAGACACCTTAGTTCAAATTCTGGTTCTGATATTCACTAGCATTGGACCTTGGTCAACTGACTTCATAACTCTATGCCTCATTTTTCTTGCCTGTAAAGTGGGGGATAATAATAATACCTACCACATTGGATTATTGTGAAGATTAAGTGGGTTAGTTATATGTCAAGCCCTTTGAACTCTGCTGGAAATATAGTTGGTGTTGCACAGGTATGTTTATTGTTATCCTGAAATCTATTACTTTCCTCTGAAATTTTAACAAAACTCAAAATAATTCATAATCTAAAAATTTCTTTCTACAATTTGTAATAAGCAGCCAATAATGACCCAACTCTGTCCAGAGAGACTAGAAGCATTTTCTATAAGTTTATGAATAATATACTCTGAAGCTTTATTCATCTTTTCTTCAATCTTTTATATGTTCATTTTTTCATCCAGTCATTCCCATTTATTGAACACATGCCATGATGCTTGAGTACTCAATAAGGAACAAACAGGAAACATTCTCTGCTATGAGGGAGCTTATCTTTAAGTCTTAAAGCCAGGCAACAAACAATAACAGGGCATGTTTGTTTGGAAACTCCTCTCATGATCCCTCTTCTCCTGAACATTGTTTTGAAAAATGTCTTATCTTTCTCCTCACTGGTATATTAAGTAACTTATTAATTTTTTGCTTTAAAAAAATCACTGTGCCTCATTAAGGTGACAGGCAGGTGCCATATCTGAGTCTCCATCAACCTGGCTCCCACTGTTTGCCCTGCCCTGGTGATTCCCTAAGACTCCAGTCACCCAACTTTCAGGCCCACCCAAACAAATTCCCAGTGGCTTTTCCATAAACTGGTCTCTCTTACATCATGCCTTGGATTTTCCTAAAATCTCTCAAAAGCAACATCTTGTCTCTGCATACACTGACATCTTGCTAAGTGGCCCCAGGCCCAGCACTAGAGCAGCTATCCTTGGTTAGCAGATTGGCTTCTCCTGGCCACCTCCAAGCCCACCACAAATAACAGGCATCTGCAGATATCTCTGTAGCTCATGCTCGGTGGCCCCAGAGAGAGGATAGGAGGTGGCTGACTTTGTACCTCCCAGGAGGCCCCAGAGCCTTTGCACCTGGTGTACAGCTTCGGACCACACCGGATTACAACCCTGCCACCTCAGTGAGTGACCAATTCAAGGGGCCTAATTGGTGAGCACCAAAGCCTCACTGAAGCAAGCCTTGCCCCATGGGGTTGATTCCTGTGCAAAAGCTCCTATGCTGTAGTCACAGCTGGTTTTACAGCTGATGAGCCTGAGGGTCAATCCCTCCAGGTGATGCCAACAGCAATCAAGGCTCAACTACAGCAGACAGTGCACATCATCCACAGGGGCCCATGCACCTAGAGGGCCTAGCTTGGGTGACTGGGGAAGCTGTGCCACTGGGATCTATAGGACACCTACTACATAAGGCCACTCCAGCAAGTTCAGTAGATGTAACAAGCTCTACCTAATACATAGAAACAAACACAGACAAGCAGCCAAAATACAGAGATAAAGAAACAGATCCCAAAGGAAAGAACAGGAGAAATCTCCAGAAAAAGACCTAAATGAAATGGAGGGAAGCAAACTACTAGATACAGAGTTCAAAACAATGGTTATAAAGATACTCAAGAGACTTAGTGAGAACTTCAACAGCATGAAAAAGGACATAGAAACTATCAAAAAGAACCAGTCATAAATAAAGATTACACAACTGAAATGAAGAATAATTTACAGAGAATCAACAGTAGAGTAGGTAAAGCTGAGAATCAAGTCAGCAATTTGGAATATAAGGAAGCAAAAAACACTCAATCAGAATGGCAAAAAAAAAAAAAAAAATCCCCCAAAAAGGAGGATAGCATAAAGAGCTTCTGGGATGACTTCATGCATGCCAACATTTGCACCATGGGGTGCCAGAAGGAGAAGATAGAGATCAAGAAATTAAAAACTTACTTAAAAAATAATGATGGAAAACTTCCCTAACCCAGTAAAGGAAATAGATGTACAAGACCAAAAGCACAGAGTCTGAAACAAGATGAGCCCAAAGATGCCAACACCAAGACACATCATAATTGAAACGCAAAAGGTTAAAGACAAAGAGAGATTTTTAAAAGCAGCAAGAGAAAAGCAATTAGTTACCTACAAGGGAGCTCCCAGAAGATGGTCAGCTGATTTCTCAACAGCAATTTTGCAAGCTAGAGGGATTGGCAAAAAATATTCAAAATGATGAAAAGCAAGGACCTACAGCCAAGATAACTCTATCCAGCAAGGCTCATTTAGAATCAAAGGGCAGATTAAGAGCTTCCCAGGCAAGGAAAAGCTAAAGGAGTCCATTACCACCAAACCAGTATTACATTAAATGTTAAAGGGTCTTCTTTAAGAAGAAGAAGAAAAAGAAATATGAACAAGAAGTGGCAATAATATGTATCTCTCAAGAATTGTATCTAAAAATCAAAATAAATGAATATGCAGAACAGAAATAGACTCACAGATACAAAGAACATTTTGACAGTAGCCAGATGGGAAGGGGGTTAGGAAGATGGGTAAAAAAGGTGAATGGATTAAGAAGTACAAATTGGTGGTTACAGAATAGTCATGGGGATGTAAAGTACAGCATAGGGAATGTAGTCAATAATATTCTAATAACTATATATGATATCCGATGAGTATGAGATTTATTGGGATGATGGCTTAGGAAGTTATATAATGTCTAATCACTGGGGTATACACCTGAAACTAATATAATATTGTATGTCGACTGTAATTGAAACATAAAAAAATGATTTATAAAATCACTATGCCTCTTTCAATGAATAATGTGGTAAAATTTGGTTTCAGAAATGGATGTGGATATAATATGCAAACTCTCTTACTAAATTCATTTGCTTTTTTTTCTCACTGATAATACTAATCTAGCTTCTTATTAAAAAGCTTCATCATGACTAATCACTGAATTTGGGAAATTCTCATAATATTCACCATTAGCACTGTGGGAAAAGGATGTAGCTGAACAGTAATATATTAATGACATGTGTTGAAAAACTAGTTCCTTGTTGACTGTATACAAAACACAAATTTGTAAAAGTTCTAACGGCACTACTTCCTCTGTGGATTATGTAGGAAATGCTTTTGTCTAATCAGTGCTGTGGGGAAAGCCTTCAAACTAAATCCATTTTCTAGAGAGAGAGAGAGAGAGAATAAATGTGTGTGTGGACGGGGGAGAGAGAAGGAGATGGGGAGCATGAGAAAAGACAGATTATTGTGAAATACGGAGTCAGACAAACACATATGCTTAGTATAATTAAAGAATGTAACCTGAAGGTCGCAGCAGTATCTAATTACATGAGGTAGTTTGTATGCTGCTTGTCACCACATTGTTTAAAATAAACTAATAGCGACAAGGGACAGCTAATCCAAGAGTTACAGGCAACAATGGTGTGGAACTAGGTTTTTATTAAAGAAAAAAAAGTGAAAACTCTAATCGCCTGGAGAATCATGGAAGAAATAACTATCACCCTCTCAGTGAAATTATTTAGGCCCATCGAGGCAAAGTGCATTATTTCACCTCAGTTATCTTGATTTTGGCTACAAACTTACTCTGCTTCACTTTGGATGGGAAACATCGATAAATTGAACTCTTTACAGTCCTTTATAGTGAAGTGGATTTTAATTTGGGGCTGTTACATATGGGATACGTGTGGGGGGAGAGCATTTTTGAAACAATAATGTCCCCAAATGCCACCCCTTTGTATTTGTTTTAAAAGTTCTCCGGGGAGGTTCGGAACTATCTCAGAGCCCAGGAACACACTTCCACCTCCTGTTAGATCCACTTTTTAGAAACTGTGAATAGATTGTTTCTAACAGATCCATTAGTGTTCTAGAAGAGTCAGTTAATTTCACATAAGAACGCTTTCATCTTAATAGAACTCTTTTTTTTTTTTTAAATCAAGATTGGCCGGGATCCAAAAAGACTAAGAATCTGAACAAATGCAATTTTATGTGTGAATAGTAGTAAATAAATTAAGAGGAAAAATTGAATGCTGTTAGTGCGGGGGCTGGGATGGGAAGAACTGTGATGTTTTCTAATGGGTTGAGGTGTCAGGATCAGCTAACATGGAGGTGAGTTTCCTTAAAAACAACCCACATACTGTGTGGAAAGGGGTAGCCTTCCCAGCGAGACATCAGGGTTGTCCAGCACACAAGCCGCTACTACAAGACTGCAACACTTCAGATATTATTAAATCCGTGCCTTTAAATGTGTCCCTGTCTAACTCCAGTTTGCAAGTCAAAAAAGGGTTATCTTTGAACTGATAAGTTGATCTCAGCAAGGGGGTGGTCACCTCTATAATGGTGTTGGTGAGATTTTTGTCAGGGCAATAGTATAGTGTGTTAACCAATTGTGGTGTGTGCGTGTGTGTGTGTGTGTGTGTGTGTGTGTGCATGCATGTCCCTTCCCACTGTACCTGTGATTAAAAGGATCTCTCTCAATTCCTCTTGCTGTTACTTTCATATAAGTAGTTAGTTCCAAGAACTAGTTAGTTAAACACATTTTTTCATGTGGCTCAGTCTTGGCAGATTCATATTCTTTTAGTGCATAGCATAAAACAAATACAATGTCTCGAGACATTCTTCACGGTGGAGTTCAGGGCAGTAGTGCCCTTCTCTGGTTTTGGAGACTGGAGGGTTAATGACGAGGCAAGGCTGCCACCCGGCCAGACAGCGTTTTCCTGGAGTGTTCTCCATTGCTTACTTTGAATGAACGACCTGAGTGAGACTGTTAAGATTTTCTTCCTTAACTTTTATTCCTTTCGAAAACAATGTTACAGACATTTCTTTGTGGTAACTCACTTTTGTAACATTCAGGTATATAAGCTGGCCAGGTCTGATATGACTAAGTATAAGTCGGTCATGTAGCTATGAATATAACACATCACCATAAAAACTCTCTGGAAATAATCTCTTCCTGTGAATTTTTCCAGCAGTTGTGATCCACTTTTACATAAAAGCTTTTTCTAATTTAAGAACATTTATTCCTCTAAGAAAGCCTAATTGAGAAAAATACTGTGTTTGGAAAATGCTCTGCTCCAAACAACTGCTGCTCTTTGATTCTTTTCAGATTTTAAAAACCAAGAGCCGAATCAATCTGTATTTAAGAGCTTCAAATAATAATTACCTCTGTGTAACGAGCAGAATTCCTTAAAAGGGACTGCCGGTTTCCCTGCAATCTTTTCCAGGGTGAGCAGAGCTATATCCACTGATAACCCAGCTGCCGAGGAACTGAGTAAAGCCGGCTCCAAACTTCTCAGCTGTTGACAGGCTTGACTTGCTGAGAACACTGGTTAAATATAGCACGCGCAAGCCAGCTCCTCAACAAAGTCATTGCTCTGACGGTGTTGTGAAGGGAGCAGAAGACAAGAAACCTAATCTCGGAACCCAACAACACCTAGCAACAGTTGAAAAAACTTTTAAACAAAAGTCTGGGTGGGAGATATACAACAGCCTCCAATTCCTGCTGATCGGGATTTCAGGGAGAAGAAGCTGCTTTCCCCTTCTTTCAGTTTCCTGCATGACTTCAGCTATTGGCTAGTCCTGGGGGAGAAAGTGGGAAAAGCTTTTTCCTCTGTATTCTTTTGGGCTGGATAGTTTTCCAGGACTCCAGTCTCTCTTGGGCTGTGGGACAAGCCACTGATTCTTCAAAGGATAAACTACCTCCATACAGGACATACCCGTGGTTTAAGAGCTGCCATCAGGTAAGAGCAAACTAAATAGTTACTTACTTCTTTAAGAAATATCTCCTACCATAAGAAGAGCGTTCTCTCCGGCTCTGTGTTGTCTGTTTCCTTGGATTCTTACTGTTCCACTATGTGATAACACATTTAGGAATTATGATAATCATTGTGAATTATTTTGAAAGAACCAGAAACATCATGCCTTTCTCAGAATTATACCGATTCCCTTTTAAACACAAAGATTATAGTGTTTTAATAGCCATCAAAATATTTCTGCCTAGTTATCATTCTTCTGCAGGTAACAGAAATATGACAGAGGACGATTTCACAGCTCCTTCCTCTCACAGTTAGGATGGCTAACCAATGGAAGGGATATTTCCCCAGGAAGCAAAAGAACTCATTTATTGGAACTAGCTGAGCAGCTTGTGTGGTAAATGGCAGGGAATTCCTATGTGGTTTTTGTGTTGTTGTGCCTTGGACTTGCTGCTAGCTGCTTCTCCCTTTGCCTGATTCTTTGATCACACGGGTGCACCTTGTGACGGTTCTCACCTGTCCACTGCAGCCACCCCAATGCTGCTAACGAGGCACAGAAGATGCCTGGGATTCAATCACTACTTGTGCTGTCGTTGGATACAAACTACTCAGGAGAATATTATTTTGCATTAAAAATTGGGTAATAGCTTATACATAGATAAAAAATTCTGATGTTTAAAACTAAAATTGAATTTGTTAGAAAAAATCTTAAGTTGTATGTATATACGTATAGTGTGTTTACTGCACAGATGAAAGGAAATGAAAGGAAATCCTCCTTTCATCTGTGAGGATATTCTCTCCCCTTCCATGAATTGCCATGTACTTTTCTCAGAATTTTTAGACTGATTAATTTCACACTGAATCTGACAAAAACTGCCTGTGCATCGGTGATACGGTTACTGTTGATACCTGGTGTCTGTAGTTGGGTTGGATTTGTATAAGATGTTTGATCCTTTAAGTGAACACGATAATTTGAAAGAATATTCTAATGTGAGGATAATGTCAAAGAAGACAGAGATGTGTCTATTTTGTCAATTTAAAGAAAAAATTTACTCAAGATCAGTTTTGAACACATTGTTTGCTGACAAGTAAGAAGGTATCCAAATAAAAAGAAGAAAACAGGTATTCTTATTTTAAGAAAAACTAAAGCTTATCACATACACTTAGTATGTAGCATGTATTATGTTTCATAATTCTGATTATATGTTTAGTTCAAAGGTGAATGAAGCTAATTATATATAATGAATGTATGTAAATAATAGTGTAAAATGTACTGGGTAACCTTGGGCATCAGAGGATGAATCTCCTGGTGTCTTAGTGGAGACAAAGTATCTTCTTCTTGAGTTTTGAAAAGTCAGAACGAAATGCTTTACATTTTTCTTGTTTTTATCTTAGGAAGGGTCACATTGTTGGCTTACAAATGTACATGTAAGGCCAAAATCTATTTTTTTAAAAAAATTCTCTGAGGCAAGGCAGTTGAAGATTGGGGAACTTGCAAGTCATTTCCTGAGATGTCATTTTATTTTATTTTTAATTCTTTATTGCATTTTTGAGGTGACATTGGTTAATAAAATTACCTAGGTTTCAGGTGTGCAGTTCTATAGTACATCATCTGTATGTCGTATTGTGTGTTTGCGTGTTCACCACCCAAAGTCAAGTCTCCTTCCATCATCGTGTATCCCCTCTTGCCTTCTTCTTCCTCCCCCTCCCTCTTTTCCTTCTGGTAATCACCATACTGTTGTCTGTGTGTATGAAGTTTTTTGTTTGTTTGTTTGCTTACTCCCTTCACCTTTTTCACCCAGCCCCACAACCCCCTTCCTCTCTGATAGCTATCGGTCTGTTTCTGTTTAGTTTATTTTGTTCATTAGATTTTACATATGAGTGAAATCATATGGTACTTGCCTTTCTCTGACTGGCTCATTTCACTTAGCACGATGTTCTCCAGATCCATCCATGCTGTCACAAAGGGTGAGATTTCCTTCTTTTTTATGGCCAAGTAGTATTCCATTGTGTACATGTACTACAGCTTTTTCATCCACTCATCTACTGATGGGCACCAGGGCTGCTTCCCAAATCTTGGTGATTGTAAATTACACTGCAATGAATTTAGGGGTGCATATATTCTTTTGAATTAGTGTTTTGGCTTTCTTGGATATATTCCTGGAAGTTGCATCATTGGGTCAAAAGACAGATCCATTTTTAATTTTCGAGGTAACTCTATACTGTTTTCCAGAGTGGCTGCACCAGTCTGCATTCCCATCAACAGGGCATGAGGGTTCTCGTTTCTCAACATCCTCACCAGAACTTGTTGTTTGTTGATTTACCGCTGATAGCCATTTTGACAGGTGTGAGGTGGTATCTCATTGTGGTTTTAATTTGCATCTCTCTGATGATTATTGACATTGAGCATCTTTTCATACGTCTATTGGCCACCTGTATGTCCTCTTTGGAGAAGTGTCTATTCAGGTCCTTTGTCCATTTTTTAATTGGATTGTTGGTTTTTTTGATATTGAGTTTTATAAGTTCTACATAAGTTTTGGGTATTAACCCCTTATCAGATGTACAACTAATTTACCATTAGTTCTAGGCATGTAATTTATGTTGGAGTCAGTGGAGCAGTGTGTGGATAACTGAGTGCAGCATTTGGCCCTGAGTGAAAGCCATGTTTCCTAATGAATTGAAATTTTGAGAATTATCTTTCTGGCTATAAGTTTACCTTTGAGAATCAGAAGTAGCCCAGGTTAGACCATGTACTTTCCTCCAGTGTATGGACAAACTCTCTGAGAACCATGCAGATTCTGTTCTCCTGTTCACTCAAGTTCACATTTCTGGGTTATTTTGGAATCCTCCTCCTCCCCTTTACTGTAAGAGTTGTTAGATCCATGACCATCCCTCCCACCACACCAAGGCCCACTCCCCTCACCTTCAGGCTGGACTGTAACACTAGTGCTCCCTTCCCATCCCTCATTGTCATCCAAACCATCTTGCCCATGACCATGGGGTTAATTTTCCTAAAGCGTTGCTGTGCTTTTCTTTTACTCCAGTTGTCCTCTGGGACTCATTGTTGCTGCCAAACACCTAGGCTGGGTATTTTGAAATCCTTCCATCATCTGGCATATGCTCAATTTTTCTAGTCTCAGGCCCCATCATTCAACAAGTGTCTGTCTCTTTTTTCCAGATATTTCAGACTTGGGGTCATTCTCCAAACACACACACAGTGCATGCTTCGGTGTTCTGTGCCTGCCCATTTCATTGAAACACCTTGCCTGGAACACCTTGCATACCGTTTCCTTGGGGACCTTGTTCATTTTTTAAAACCTGGATCAGTGTCTTCCACTTTCATAATGATTTCCAGGACCAATGCCTTTTAAAAGCAATTCCTTCTTAGTTTAGACAGTTTGGTGCTCTGTTAGAAATACTTAGCAGGGTTTGCTTCTTTAAATTCTGAACAGTTTTATGAAGATGATTGGGTACAAAGCATTATCGCAAGCATCATTTGGCTTTGAAGTTTTGCAGCCCCACACATCCTGTAGGTGTTTTATTAACGTTTTTGGCTCTAGATTCTGATGATGAGTATGTAAGAAAGTATGGATAAGTATAAAATCAAGAAAATAAACTATAATCATGGTTAATAGCTTTCTATCTGAAAAAATTTTAAAGAAAATCTTCATAGTTTTCCTGTGCCCAGAAAAATTACAAGCCATTGTAACTATGCTCATGTACCCAGTTATGGAGATGAGGTACCTCTGGAGAATGAAGTACAAACGGGAATATGTAAAGTCTGTATATATACGCGCATACTCTGTGTATGTACCCAGACCTTGAGATACTATAGTGCATGCACTTTTATTATCCTTTGGTATCAGATCCCATTTATAGTTACCTTTGGTACTATTCATTTAAATTATGGTTCCTTTTTTAAAAACTTCATTTATTTTATTTTTATTTTTTTAGAGAGAGGAGAAGAGAGGGAGAAATAGAGGGAGAGAAACAGTGATGTGAGAGAGAAACATTGATCGGTTGCCTCTTATACGTTCCCTAAACAGGGACCGGACCTGCAACCCAGGCATGTGCTCTGACCTGGAATGAACTGGTAACCTTACGACACCCAACCACCTGAGCCACAACGGTCAGGGTGATGGCTCCTTCTATTTTTTGGTAATCATGATTTAGAATCTG
This sequence comes from Micronycteris hirsuta, assembly GCA_004026765.1. Taxonomy (NCBI): domain Eukaryota; kingdom Metazoa; phylum Chordata; class Mammalia; order Chiroptera; family Phyllostomidae; genus Micronycteris; species Micronycteris hirsuta. The sequence goes on from PVJI01013678.1 coordinate 31,056, forward strand.
GCCTTGAGCATTAAAATATTTAAATGTCATGCCATAGTATCTTTTTATTCCCTAAACATTTAAAAAAAAGACATTTATTAGTTTTATTTTTAATCACTCATGAAACCTGTAGCCTTACTAAGTGAGGTACAGCATGAATCATGACTATGAAGCAATTTTTTGTGTCCATCAAAAGAAAAGCCTTCTCTTTACATTTTAAGAGTGCCAAGGAAGTTAAAATTACTCTTCTAAATGGTTGTTCAGCAAGAATCACTATGGGATTTTCCTGATGAAATTTGTGAAATATTGAATATATTCACTAAGTAGTGGTTTCCCTGTGGTTATAATTTTTACTTATTCCTTAGAAATAAAACTTTGTAATAAAATACACATTATAAACTACTGCTAGTTGTGGTTTCTTTTTTGAAGATTATTATTTCTTCATAAAACAGATACTCTAAGAAATAGAATTTTACAGAGTTTCTTTAATCACCATTTTACCTAATTTGTCTCGTCTTATTTTTCTACACACGTGGGTTTTAGAAAAGCAGCACCATGGGCGGTGAGAGGGCAAGCTCAGGGCAAGATCTATTTCAGCAGAAAGGTTTAAGAGAAGAAAGATTGGTAACAGCTTGTTAGAAAAATGACATTAAGAGCCTGCAGCATGTCGGTTTATGTATTAATTATTTTCATGCATATGGCAATAGAATAAAAGATAAGCTAGTAAAATACACTTTGTTTCCTTCAATCTGAGTTGAAGATATAAAAACAAGAACAGGTTTATTGGTGTGCAGGAGGAGGAGGAAAGGCTAGTATAATAGGCCTGGGTTCAGATTTCGGCTCATCATAACCTTGCACAAAAATTACTCTCCGTGCCTCAGTTTCCTCATGTATACAGTGAGGATAGTAATATTATCTTCTTCACGAGTTGCTTTGAAGATTAAATGAGTTAATAAAACTTACAGTTGCCTGGTTGACTTTTCAATATATTTACGCTATTATTGCTTTATTACCCCACTGTAAATATAGTTATCTGTTTAATTTAATCTTTGTTGCACACAAAATTCTTAGATACAGATAGTCTGAGAACTCAAGTTCATAGAAACAGCAGAGGAATGTATTGTTTAAATTTGGAATCGTGTTTGGGATATACTTTGCTCCTGGGTACGCTAAGCAGACATAGTTTGAACACCAGCCAATATTTTAGTATGGAATTTATATTTTAAACCCTCCCTTATCACTCAGCAGTCTGCTGTCATATACAATCATTACTAAAAAGGCTAAGAAATCATGGACAGCATAAATTATCCTATGGTTCCTATATTTGTACTTGCAGATTGAGTGTGTTTATACATAGCAGTTGGGTGTCTCTTTTACAGCTGACTACACTGGGTCACGTGCGGCAGCAGAGCCTTCTTCCTCCATGAAGGAACATGTTATTAAATTTATCGTTCTTTATTTCTCCCCTTAGATGTTTTGTTTTGTTATACTTACCTAGTAACAGATAAAAATAAAAAGACCAAGAAAGGTCATCTCATGCTAGCTTCAATCTTACCAAATGGAAATAAATTCTTGCTATTCATTCTCTTAAACATGACAAGACAGTATATTATAAGATAAACAAAAAGTTGTTTACTATAAATATGCATACATACATTATGGGGGTGGTGACTATTATGTATATTTAATGTATATGAAAGACTCTTATAAGCAGAGAAGTTTCTTAGTAGCTTTAGTGCCAACAAATCTTATGTAGGGTAGTTACCACTTAGATCTGGCCTTGTTGCTTTTTCTCAATTGAAAGAATGAGTTTGTAAAAGATAAGGAAAACTAAGTTTTATAATTGTCATTCTCTAATGAAAACCTGGTTATAGAAAGAAAGAAGGAGAGAAGGAAGGAAGGAACGAAGGAAGGAAGGAAGGAAGGAAGGAAAAGAAAGACAAAAGGGAGGATTTTTTCCTGGCTTTATGAAATATATTTTAAAGGTTCTAGGGCAAAAATATAGGAACCTTAAGAAAATGTATTGGATTATGTTCTTTCTCCTTAATTGGTCAGTCCCATTCTTTAGCTCTCAGAGGAGGGAAAAAGCTGCAGGCAGAATACAACTTTCCCTGTGGCGGGCGCTGAGACAGTTTAATTTCAAAGGCCATGCAGTGAGTTGTGGAAGAACTTAGAATAAGGAAAGTCAAACATGAGTTGAGCAGCTATAGTTGGCTCTTAACCAGCTGATTGCAGAATTTGAGAAAGTCCCAGCAGAGAGATGAAGAAACACAACATTAACCAGTACTCCAGTCCCTGAGAGCTTTGTTTAAGCCATAGCAGCACTGAAAAGTCAAAAGAAGGTTGGTGTTACTTTTCCTTTTTGGGAAGTGGTGTCACTGTTCATAATATTGGCTGATTTATATGCTCCTGAGGTCTGTGAAAGACAGACTAAGAAGAATTTTTAAAGTTAATGCAGAATTTATCTCATGTGATCTGACTTTGAGTCCTTAAGGTTCAGGGACTTGCTGTTTCTTTCTGGCTTAAATGCTACCACCGACCCCCTTTACCAACACAGATAAAAATGATGATTTCTGCTTCACTAGCCGAGGGCCTTATATGTCTGCACTTGAAAACAGTTTTTGGGTTTTTTTTTTTTTTTGTCTTTTAGTAATTATGAGTGTAATGTTCCCAAGTTACTTTGAAGAAACACATTAACTTCTGCTTATCTTTGTAAGGAAAAGGCATAAGAAAGCCATGAAGTGGACATGTCAGAGTTAGCCAAATGCATTCTTTAAAAAATGATTTGCTAAAGATTTAAAGCCAAAAGACAATTTGATTGAAAACAGTAGACTGCTGACATCACCAAGATAATCAAGTTATTGCCAACTTGCCTTGTTTATCTAAAAAAGCTTTGCAAAAACACGGTGTTCACACACACACATGCACACATACACTCACACACACATGAGTCATAGGTGATACAGTCATAGGGATAAATGGACTTTATTTTTCTCTGTATCTCTTTAATATACATATGTTTTAAGTAACTCATTTCAGGTCCTGCTTCTTTGACTGAGGTGCCACAGCACAACAGGAAAGGAAGAGGCATTGCTGAGTTCATAATGCTATTTCAGTGTGGCAGCCTCAGTACATGAGGAAATGACACCATGGGCCTGTATTTGGAGCCTTGCAGTTACTGTGACGACAACACACACTAATGGAAAACAAAGATGGTCTGCTTGCCAGGGAGAGCCAGAAAGAGTTTTGCCAGCTCAGATTTTTCCTAATTATTCTGTAAGTCTTGAAATGTGACACTGGAGGTATTGAAGGCTTTTTGTGTTTCATGAACTGTTTAGTAAGTGACACATGCTTCAAGAGCAGCTTGGTATTTGGATGAGGGAGGGGCCTTACACACGAGCTTAACTTTCACATGCTGCCGTGATAGATATCATCTTCTGGTTTGGACACCACCAAACCAACTGCCTTGGTCACAGCCTGTTGTTTCTCTGGTCCTTAAGGAAGCCAGCTGCTTTGGTAGAATTCACTCCTCAGGGGCCCCTGAACTCTGAGTAACATATCCTCACCTTCTATATCCTGTTTGTTCCATAGATCATTGCCCAGCATACCAAATGTTCCTGCTAATGACTGGGACATCTGATCCCCAATTCTTATATAATAATGTAATAGATCATATAATGATAATTATAGCTACTTATAATACATACTATCTATATAATATATGTATTATGTAGTTATGTGTAATCATTTAGCATGTATAAATGATAGTAATAGCTAGCATATGCTGGAGATTATTCTGTACCAGGCATAGTGCCAAGCACTTACATGGATGATTTTATTTACTTCTCATAACAACCCTATGAGGAACTATTTTTATCTCTGTTTTATGGATTAGAAAAATGAGTCTTATAAATGGTTACTTCCCAGTGGTAGATTGGAAATTCAGACTTAGGCACCTTGACCTTATTTAGCCCATATTTTCAACCACTTTCTTGTAACGCAGGCAGTTGTTCAAGGAAGATCCCCACCTAGACGACTGGGAAGTTTTAATGAGCGGCATAGAACGTGACACTGCAGGGAGTCAGCTGCCACTCAGTGTGAAGGGATTCAGTAAGAACGAACAAGAAAGAGTTGCAGGGTCAGAGGCCAAGTGGGGCTTCTGTCCAGGATTCTGAGGTGGCACCAGAAGCTTCAGTGGCCAGTGGAGTTGGGCAAATCAGACAGAGCTACGCCTGGGGCACTGGCTTGTAGAAGTTCTTCCCCAGTTGTTGACGGACCACTATGGTTCTTGGTTTCCACATTGCTGCGTTGATTCCTTGGGACAGGATGCCATGGAGTGTTTGAATTTATGAGCTGGTATGGCTACTGTTGTCACCAGATCCTTTGACACCCTTTGGGTTTCGGTTTGTTGCTGCTGCTGTTGACAACTCAGATCCCCACCTTCTATTGTATATGAAATGCTCTGCAGGTCTCTGCCTTGGTTATGAGCATTCAGTTTGTTAAGTAGGTTCAACATGGAGTCCTACAAAGTCACTTATTCCAGCTGCTGGTAGCAATATTCCTTGAAGCAGCCTTTGGTGGTACGTGTATATTGGTTGGAAGAGGTGGTGAGGAGGGGGACAGAGGTCTCATTTCGTGAAAGAGTACTTATTGGCTCCCAATGACTTTATTTAGGCAGTAAATTGTCAATCATGCAGCATGTTGTTCCTTAAAAAAACAAAACAAAACAGAGCTTGTTATAGTTTAAGGAAAATTACCTGATATTTTGTAACTAGTGGTTTGTTACTGTGGAGCAATGGCATGACATATTTTATTTGATATTTATTAATTATTTGATATTTATTAACTAGAAGTTACCTTTTAAAAAACTAGATGTCTGACATTTGGATAATTGGAAGTTTTGAGTTTCTATGTTACATGAGTGGCATTTAACTTTTGCAAGTGTCCTAGTAGAGTAGCCGTTTTAATAACATTTTGATGGAGCAGATAATACTTGGCTTTTTCTTATGCCAGTGGCCATAAATACTGCACTTTTCCAGTGTTTCAGATATCTCAGGTAGCGGGATTGAATATCCCAGGAAGATGAATTTTTTATGTGAATCGAACACATAACAGAATGAATCTCTACCCTCTGAGAAATTCCGTTCTATGAATTGAAAACAGTACCTTGTCACAACTATACTAGCATACACCAATCCTCCCAACACACGTATACACAGTCATTACTAGTCTATGCACAGGACTTACACCATTACTTACCTGATAGGCTAAATATCTTCCTAAAGCAAATATACTCTACGTTCTGTGGCATAGACCTATTTAATCCAAAATAAAGGTAGTGATGAATTACATTTCATCAAGGCCCTCTGTTTCTTTTATGTGATCTCTCCTGATTGTCTTACAACAAATAATCTCAGAATATCCCCTTTGTCCTCTCCTATCTTTATGTAAAAAGGCATAACAGTGCTGAAGGAGGGAAAGAATTAGTTATATCTTTGGAGACAAAGGGTTTGACTGGTTGGCTTCTGGCAGCATTTTCTTTTTTCTCATTCAGTTACTCTAAATTTCTCTTGGCAATAAAACTTAGTAAAAATTTCCACATTAATCTTTAGTTAATGCCTCGTAAATGGAAGATATTAACAGTTTATCATATTAATTCAAGGATTATCTAAGACATTCTTTAAGAGCTCCTAGTTCTCTTAGCACTTCTGCACCTGGTCTAATTTCAAGGAGGAAAGGAGGTCCTGAGTCTCACACTGTTGATCATACCATTTTGGTCCTAGAGCTTCTCATACCCATCAGGGAACTGGGAGGGTAGAAATCTCTGAGCTCACTTAGAGCTCTCAGATCACCTAGTCTTGTGGTTCTCAACACTTTCTGTGCATCAGATGTTCCTGGGATGCTTTAAAAATGCAGATGCCCGAGCTAGGCCCCAGAGGTTCTGATTCAAGTTGGCCTGAGTAGGTGCCCAAGTATTGGTCTATTTTAGAAGCTTTTATAGGATTTCAATGTGCATCCAGGGTTAAGAATCACTTATCTAGTACAGTCTCATCATTTTAAAGAAGACAGTACTATGAGGAGTGGGCAGAAGTCACTTGGCAGAAATTATAAAAGCATCTATTGCCCTTTCTATCACATGATCACAATAGACAACAAAGTAGCTAATATTTAATGAATGCTTTCTGTGTATTAGGTACTGAAAACCCTATGAGGCAGATATTCCTATACTCCACATTTCTATTTTATTTTTTTCTTTTTAAAAAATTAATGTTTGAATACAGTTGTCTCCATTTTCCCACCACCAGTTTCCCCTGCCCCACCCACCCCCACCTCGCAATCTCAATCCTACCCCCCTTAGGCTTTGTCCATGGCTCCTTCATACATGTTCTTTGATGACCCTTTCCCTTCTTTCCCCTGTTATTTCCCTCCCCCCTCTCTTCTGGTTACTGTCAGTTTGTCCTTAATTTCAATGCCTCTGGTTCTATTTTGCTTGCTTGTTTGTTTTGTTGATTAGATTCCGCTTATAGGTGAGATCATATGGTATTTGTCTTTCACTGCCTGGCTTACTTCACTTAGCATAATGCTCTCCAGTTCTACCCATGCTGTCACAGAAGCTAGGAACTCTATCTTTCTTTCTGCTGTGTGTAAATGTACCAGTTTTTTTAGCCACTCATTTACTGATGGGCACCTAGGCTGCTTCCAGCACTTGGCTATTGTAAATCGTGCTGCTATGAATGCTGAATTAGTGTTTCAGGATTCCTAGGGTATAATCCCAGCAGTGGAATTGCTGGGTCAAAGGCAGTTTCATTTTTAGTTTTCTGAGGAAATTCCATACTGTCTTCCATGGTGGCTGTACCAGTCTGCATTCCCACCAACAGTGCACTCGAGTTCCCTTTTCTCCACAATCTCGCCAGCACTTGTCGTTTGTTGATTTGTTTATGATGGCCATTCTGACCAGTGTGAAGCAGTATCTCATTGTGGTTTTGCATCTCTCTGATGGCTAGTGATGCTGAGCATCCTTTCATATGTCTCTGGGTCCTCTGTATGTCTGTCCACCTTGGAGAAGTGTCTGTTCAAGTCTTTTGCCCATTTTTAAATTGGATTGTTTGTCTTCCTGATGTGGAGTCATGTGAGTTCTTTATATATTTTGGAGATCAAAGCCTTGTCTGAGATATCATTGGCAAACATATTTTCCCATACAGTTGATTCCTTTCATTTTGTTAATGTTTTCTTTAGCCGTGTAGAAGCTTTTTATTTGGATGAAGTCTCATTTGTTTATTCTTTCCTTTATGTCCCTTGCTCTAGGGAACATACCAGTAAAAATATTGCTGTGTGAAATATCTGAGATTTTCCTCCCTATGTTCTCTTCTAGGACTTTTATGGTATCATGATTTATATTTAAGTCTTTTACGCATCTTGAGTTTATTTTTGTGTATGGTGTAAGTTGGTGGTCAAGTTTCATTTTCTTGCATGTAGCTGTCCAGATGTCCCAACAGCACTTGTTGAAGAGGCTATTTTTACTGTATTTTATCCTTCTTCCCCCTTTGTCAAATATTAATTGACCATAGAAACTTGAGTTTATTTTTGGGCTCTCTATTCTTTCTCATTGATCTATGTGTCTGTTCTTATGCCAGTACCAGACTGTTTTGATTACCATGGCCTTGTAATATAGTTTGATGTCAGGCCTATGCTCTACATTTTACAGATAACGAGGCTGAAGGAATATTCCAAACCCTGCTCACCGCCCCCCACCCCCCCGCCAAAGCAGGGGGCAAACCTGGGATTTGAGTCAGGACAACTGTACTCTTGATTTGTGCACCTAATCTTTTAATGACTTTGCTGTTCTGGAGCCAACTCAGAATATGAGGTATTGAATAGCAGCTGTTTCAGCATCAGAGGTCTTGTGGCATCTGGCCTTGGTGCTCTGAATTCCCACTGAGTTATCTGCTTGACTGGAGATTGGGTCCTTTACTTCTCTCTTTTCTGAATAAGTGGGCCCATTGGAGGCAATCCGTTTACTTAGAGACTGTTTGAAGGTGCTTCATTTTCTTTGTGACTTTGTTCCTTTTTTTAAAATCCTCACCTTATTGATTTTAGAAGTGGGGAGGGGAGAAAGAGAGAGAGAGAGGAGGAGGAGAAGGAGGAGAGAGAGAGAGAGAGATACATCGATGTGAGAAACATCAATTAGTTTGCCTCTTGTAAGCGCCCTGATCAGGGATCGAACCTACAGCTTAGGCCTGTGCCCTGACTGGTGATCAAGCCTGCAAAGTTTTTGGTGTATAGGATGATGTGCCAACCAGCTGAGCAACATTGCCAGGGCCCCATGACTTTGTTCTTATGTTCTGTCTTTGCTTTCCATTGTAGATCAATATAATATTTTCTGCCTTTTCATCTTTCTGTGGAAATTCTAACTGAAAACTCTACTGTCCTGTTCAAACCCTTGGCTTTTCCCCTAGTCCTGTGAGTTTGGCTGGGATCATATTTTCCCTTGGATTCCCCTGTCTGGGCTTTCATACCAGGCCCTAACATTCATGATATTAGCAACAACAGGAAGGGATTAATCACTTTGCTTCTCCTGTAGCAGCAGGTGTGCTGGAAACAAGCTGGTCTGTCCTATGGAGCTGACAGGCCAGTGGCTCCATGTACTCTGAGGACCTGTTATAAAGTCTACATTTTTAGATAGCATGTATAGAATTAATTTTCTCATTGATTTTATAAGTTTGAAGTTCTACAGAGCAGGCTTTTTCACATCTAGGGGAAAATCTGTATGCATTGTTTGGTCAAATGAACTTTACCAAGTGAAAATCACTAACGGCAAATACTGAAGCACAGATTTTTCTAAACAATAGAAACTAAATAAAAAATGATAGATTATTATAATTATTCTATAGCAAACATTTACATGTAAACTATGAATTTAACATGGTAAATAGATTCAGGTATGGCTTGGGACTATTTTTAAACTCACATCACACAGAACAAATGGTCAGTGAATGTTTGTTAAATTGAATCCATTAAATGTCCTGGAATTGAGAAAGTAAACAGTATTAACTGGTTTCCATTGATTTGGCTGAACATAATTTTTTAATAAATATGAAAATAACAATCCGTGACCATGAGTGATTATTTCTCTGCTTCTCAGTATTCTTCAAACTTTTAATGGTCACACACTGCTTTTATAACAATACAAATTAAAAATCAACAAACATTTTAAATGTTCATTAGAGAATCAGAGAGTAACCAAAGCATAACTAAGGAAGCTGGACTCTGTACATGTGATTGACATGATGTACATGTATTTCCAATAGCAGACTGGAACTCTTACTTTAAATGCTGTGGGATAAAACATAACTATTAACACAAGTCTAATTGCACTCTCTCCACTCATGTACCACAAAACACATGAAAAGTACACATCCAGGATCTTATTGTGGTTTATTAGCTGGAAATGTTCTCATCCTCAGCAGTCTATTTTGGAGTTAGGATTGCTCCCCTCCCCTACAAGTGGTAAAGCAACAGCTGCCGTTTAATTAATGTTTCTGCCGACAGCTCCAGCTGAGGGATAACATCGAAGTTCCCGATCAGCATCAATACTACCCATGTTACCCCCAAAGGAAATATGGATTATAGTTGCTCGATTCTGCCTTACTTCACTTTCTTTCCTGCATCAGTTTCTCCAAATTCCAATGATGCTGTCGTTTACATCACCATCCACATCTTCCAGGGAATCAAGTCCCAGTGGAGCACATGTGTTCCTGGTGATGTATTACGGTGGAATCTCACCAAAATGAACATGTGAAGTGCTGAGCTCAGAGGGGAGGACAAAGGGAAAGCCAGATGAAAGTGACTGTGGCTTCTCAGAAAATGAAGAATTTTGTCCTTTTGAGAGAGAGAGATTAGAGAAAAAACTAGTTCTTCCATATAGTATGAATGTATGATTAAAATCCTACAATTTGATTTGTATTTGGATTATTATATCAATTTCTGTTCCCAGACACTTTCATACTAGTTGGACTTCAGCTACTGTTGTGTGAAGATTTGAAGGGATTTAAGTTGTGTGGAAGGAACAGTTTATAGAGTGAGATCTGCCTAGTCTGCTCAGCTTGAAGAACATGCTGGGCTCCATTAATTAAGGCCGATTTATATAGCTGGAAGAGGGGCTGGGCTGGTGCTGAACTGGGAGCAGGTAGAACACAGGATCCAAATAGTATGGCATTAGGTGTCAAAGAGTGGTCCAAGTTAGCAGCTGACATCTGAGAGTCTAACAGGAGGTTCTGGAGTATCTTGCCAGGCAGATGGAGCACTGCAGTGTTTTGACAGAGGCCAGGGAGTCAGCATTTGGGCAAGCCAGTCAGCAGGACCAGGGAGGATATCAGGGAGGTAGAATTCAGAAGCAAGATAGTTCTGGAGGAAGAGCAGTTCTAGAGACTCTGAGTGAGACGCCAAAATTGTAATGCAATGTCAAAACAGCTGAGATGATGCTAAACCCGAGTACTGGGCTAGAGCTCTTTGTGGCCCCCCTGCTTCACGCTTAGTATGTGGTATTGACCCATTCACTAAATATTTATTGAGATCCATATGTATCAGATGCTAAGCTAGGGATTGGGATACAATGGTCAGTATTATACTATCTCTACTCTGTAACAGGGGCTACAGGTAGAAAAACAATAGCAATTTCAATGCCATGTGACGAGTGAACCCATGGTATTGTGGGAGCACTCACCTGGTTTTGGGTTGTCAGCGATTGGCTCACAGATAAAGGTTGGCATGAAGGGACTCTTGCTGTGGGAAAGGGGGCCTGTAGAAGCTGAAATTGAGATTGAGACAGACAAACAAGGTCTAATGGAATGTCACAGAAATGAAGTGGTCGAAAGGCTAGAGTATCTTGAGTAGTTGCAACAAGTCCACATAGTTTTAAAAATGGCGAGGAACTCTTGAGTTGCAGTCTTTCCACTTGCATGAAAATTTAATGTTTTTAAGAATACTGTGATGAAGAGTATGCACTATATACGTCTATTTTCATCATACTTAAATCTGTAGTGGCCATAACAAGCCAGCCAAACATGTATCTTGTGGACTAGAAAATTCCTGATCCTCAACATCACCGGTACTCTGAGTAATCTTTCAAAACAGTGACCATTCTTAATATGTCTAAAAGGGGCTGATAAATGCTTCCTATAAAATTATATGCTTTAGGACTTTTACAAGTTTGTGCCCTTCAAAAAATGCTTATATATATTCAACACTTTAGTTCAAGTGCCTAATTGCTGCTGGAGCAAGAAACCTGTGTGAATAGCCAGGAAAGTTTTGAAGCACAAGTTGGAAGCATTGCCTTACCTACCACACGTTAAAAAAAAAATGGAAACCGCACTCACTGAAACACTTTCATAGTGGTGTCAGAATCAGCTCACATCAGATGAGGAGATGAAGAAAAACTTGTAGACAGTCCAGAAAAATAGACACCTACTATTAATATTTAATGTTAGGAAAGAGAGACCTTTCAAATCAGAGGCAAAACCATGGGTTTTTCAATTAATTGGGTTGAAATAACTGGAAAAAAATGAAATACACTCTCTATATCATACCTTATATCGAAATATATACTAGATGCACCAAAAATAGAAATGAAAAAAAATGAAAGTGAAATTCTCTCCCTCTCTCTCTCTATATATATATTACATACACATGTGTATGTAATATATATATTTATGAAAAATCTTCCTAAGCATGACAAAAAAACAGTAACACAAAAGACTAAAATATTTGATGCTATGAAATATTGACTTCATAAAAACTGAATGAACATTTTACACTGAAGAAAATCTCATGAACAAAGTTAAAATGCAAACAGCAATCTGGACAAAGATATTTGTGACAAAAATAATCAGACAAATATCCTTAAGATAAATAGCTCTTTCCAAATGAACAAAGCAAAAAAGACACAATAAAAAAATGGACAAATGACATAAGTATTTGTAATAAGCAAGTGGAAAAACTAACCTCACTGATAATTTAAATGTCAAATTAAAAGATGATGGTATTATTTCAACCAACACAGTGACAAAGACTCCGAAGAGTTTAACACCCAGTATGGGGGAGCTCGAGGAAATGGACACCATGCAGCAGGGGTGGGGCAAATAGGTTTATGGTGGTTGTACGGAAAATGACACAATCATTAACAAATAATAGTACAAGAGAAAACTGTTTTGCATACTCCCAACTGTAAACCTAATTTTGTTCCATTCTGTATACTGCTGGTGGGAAAATTCACTAGGACAAGCTTCCTGAAAAGCAATTCGACAATAGGTGTTTACATTCGTTAGAATCAGAGGAAAAATAAGTCCACTTCATTTTGAAAAATAGAAGAGTCAAAACACATGTGATGTTTTTGAGAATGCATTCTTTTCTCTTCCTCCTATTGTTCTCAAATATGTCTATTGACTTCTGAAAGTTTGGCAGGCCTAGTCGTTCTTTTTTTTTTTTTAATCCACAAACTTCTTCCTCAGAAGCTTGATAGGATTTCCTAGGAGGGACCTTGTTTGATTAGAACTGTGGAAACAAGGTTGCATAGTCCATTTTGCCTGATCATTGAAGTGCCTAGTATATCTTGATGGAAATGTATTTCCTGAGTAATGTTACTCTTAAAACATAACCTGATAACCAAAATGCATATATTAATGAATGCACCATGAGGATGAGGGACCAGGGGCAGTTGGATTAAATTGGTTACTGGAGCAAGGCATTCCTTGCATTTGATCTCTGCTTCATAGAACTATGAATAGGTTTACAGCAGCGATTTTCAACCTTTTTCATGTCATAGTACACGTAAACTAATCACTAAAATTCTATGGCACATCAAAAAACATATTTTTTGCTGATATGACAAAAATATGTATAATTTTAATTTGTTCACACCAGATGGCTATTGTGTTGACTGTTGTCATTTTATTTAGTTGACAATCTAAGGGAAAGATGTCAGGGCCCCTGACTAAATAGGTATTGTATATTTAAAAAATTGTTGTGGCACACCACTGTGTCATGGCACACTGGTTGAAAATCGCTGCCTTATAGGGTTAAACTAATCCAGGAAAGGGGGACTAAGGTTCAAGTTTTGGACACCCTTCTGAGTTCATGAATTACTGTGAAAAAATTGTTTTATCATAGCACTTTTAGATACTAATGGATGCTAAGGGATGATTGACTCCAACTCCTTTCAATGGGAGATAAGAAAGCTGAAACACAGGAAATCTGATTTTATCAAGGTCATATAGTTTATTAATTCAGATATATAAATTCACAGACAAGTTGCAGCATGGTGCTATATAACTCCCTAAAATCTAGAACATTACCTGTATTGAGTTATTTCCCAAGATTCCTATTACGTAAGAGCTCATGATCTCTGTCTCCTCATGCCTCTGGTGCCTCCAGATGTTGGGCTTTTCAGAACACCAGCAGCTCATTACTCATCATTTATGTCTTATTCCAAGGGCCAGAGGGAGGCTACTTCCAGAGCAGCGTGTGGTGCACATGTGTCCTGTGCTGCACGAGGACTGGCTGCTTCTCATTTGTCTGAGAGCAGGGGCTCCCTGTGAGTGCATAGGGAGCAGGGATGTGAGTGAAATCTCACCCAAGGCCTGGCATGTTAACACTCCTGTGCTTTCTTCTGGGGAAGCCCTTTTTTGGAAGAAGCTACTCCTGAAAGTTTGTTTACCCAGGCTGAAGGTAGGCACGAGGCATTTTAAACCAAGCTGGCCACCCAGATCATCTTTTGCTTTTTAGGTCTGAGAACAATGTGCTGAGATGAGTCATGGTATTTTATCACTTTGACTTGTTGTTCTTCCAAGTGTTCTTTTTCATACACTGGGCACAAGCAGATGAGCTCCCTTTACTCCTTTCACTCCCACAGATAAAGCGGAATGAGCCCAAATATTATATATAATTTTGTTAATTAGAATGTAAGTGTGAATAATAGCAACAACTGTGCTTTATTTCCAACTTCTGTCTGGTGATTGCTAGACCAAGTGATTTAACTAACAATGCATTATTCTATGGGGCCAAACATTGTCCATTTGTGGCTCTCTGTTCTTTAAATGGCCAAGCCAATGATATTCCCACGTCCTTGCTTCATGTTATCCCTCATAGTCTCCCTCACCTACTCACACTGTGTTTGTGAAAACCCTGTTTCCCCTTTTTCCCTTTCTGTCTGGGTTCAGGCCTTCATACGGGTGAGCTTTTTCCCTTCGTCACATGAAGGCCTTTTCCATCAGGCTTTCCAGTTAACTTCCCATGCTTTCCTGGGCTTATTCCTCATTCTCTCTTAATTTCCTCTTTTCAGAACCCTGCTTTCTGTTATTTCTTCTGCTTCAGCCAGTCTTAGAGCATCCTTCAACATTAATGTACATGAAAGATACACAGATCAAGACACTTTTACTAATGTTATAGAGAAAGTTATTATTCACAAATGATAATTTGTTATCAATAATTTACCTTCAACTTCAAGACTGATTATCAATTTCCAACTAAAACTGTTAACCCCAATCATTCTCTGAGAAATATTTACCTTGGAGGAAGGACCTGCCATTTCTTCTAGACTGCTGTACAACAGAATGAAGTACAAATTACCACTCAGTGTGGAGGTCACACCAGAGGCTTGGGAACAGGGAAATGGTCTGACTTGACTCTTTTCTCAGTGTTTAATATTTGTTTTTCTACTTTAGAATTTTGGTGCCATAAGGGGAATAGTATCTGCTATACTAGGGGACTGGAAGAATTTGGTGTGAGTACAAGGATTGTAAACGGTGTTTAATATACTAAGCAAAGGTCTGAAACTTGGTTATATAAAATCCTCAGTGAAATTCCAGAAATTTTTCATAAAATGTTTTATTTAAAGGGAGAGTTATAAAATGTCTATTTAAAGAATGTTTGTGGACTGGATTGGACACTATTTTCTATTTTCTAAAATATTTTTTAAGAGACTATATAATGATAATATATAATTACTTTCTTTTATCCATTAGTTTCCTCACTAATAGTGGTCGATTTATTTGTTTAATTTGGTTTACACAAAACTGAAGGTTACATATAAGCTTTTATGTTGTATATAACCTGGACATAAACACAGAAGCAATTTTATAGGTGTTTTTCTACTTGTAACCCAATTAACCTGAAGGACGAATCAGGAATAATGGCTCCAGTAAAACCCGGCCTATGAACTGTCTCATGTGAACGTGATAATCATTAATGCTGATTTTAATTTAACTATTATAGTTATTAGCTATAGAAAGAAAATAAGTGATAGAATAATAATAATCATAGTTTTTTTTGTTTTTGATCTTTTTATTAAAAAGATTTTTTTTAAATTATTTTATTGTTGTTCAATTACAGTTGTCCGCATTTACCCTCCCCCCACCCCCAACCCCAGGCAAACCCACCTCCCTCCCTTGCTTCCCCCCCTCCCCCTTGGTTTTGTCCATGTGTCCTTTATAGCAGTTCCTGAATACCCTTGTCCCTCTTCTCCCCTTCCCCTTCCCCTCTGGTTACTGCCAGAATGTTCTAAACTTCAATGTCTCTGGTTCTATTTTGTTTCTCTGGTTGTATTTGCTTGCTTACCTCAGAAGGGTCTTGTCTGTGGCTGATCTAAATTTCCCGGTAGCTGATCTGGCCTAGGTGCCTTCTCTCCTGAGCCCTCATACGAAACTTTTTAACATTTCATAAAGTAGAGGCTGCATGATGATGTACTCCTTGAACTTGACCTTATCTGAGAAGCACTTTATCTGCCCTTCCATTCTAAATGAAAGTTTTGCTGGATAGGTTATTCTTGGTTGTAGTCCCTTGTTCTTCATGATTTGAAATATCTCTCTCCAGCCCCTTCTTGCTTGGAAGGTCTCCTTTGAGAAATCCGCTGACAGTCTTAT